>BJCM01166420.1:0-12080 GCA_018326385.1 Flaveria bidentis | reverse complement strand
ATTGCCTTTTGACTTGTGACTATGACATGCCATAGCTCACATCCTTATCTATTACAAAAAGGATAAAGTACATAAAGTAGAAAGTTACAGATTCAAGACCTCAATGTACAGTTACCAAAAGCATGGACCTATTCACCAACTCATGTAAGTTGGTGACTTGCAGAGGCGCAACGGAAAGGTGTCCAGCTTTATGGAACAGTACATCAGATAAAGAATGTTACTAAAAGTCTTCGGAAGAAATCTGCCTTCATGAACTTGAAGCTTCGGAAGACTTTGTCTCTGAGGCTTCGGAAAACTTCATGTTTGGCTTCAGAAGATATTGGTCTTGGCTTCGAAAGATTTCACACTTAGAGTATTTTCTGTTTCATGTGTGAAACTTCCTAAGCTTCTTCTTTAATGCACTTGTGCAGAATGCAGGATAGACTTATGATGTTGAGATTGCATCAGTCTCTTCATTAATCTATACAGGTCCTCACATCATTAAAGACCAACAGACATTAACGGTGGAGAGTTGTAACCATTTCACAAATGTTTAGACTAAGTTGGTAATTTTTGAAATTTGAGGACCAAATTGCATTATGATCAAAACATAAGAATTGTTCTGCAATTTTCTAAAAGAAGTTAAATAAAATAATTCTAGGTTAAACTTGATTTTCACTGTCAAACCCATGAATACGAAAGTTGTGATTTGCTTCCTATGTATAACACAATTTTCACATTCACATTGTTTTTAGGTTCTGGTAAAATTTTTCGGGCTCGACTCACAAACAAGACAGTTTAACACCCCCTGGCGAAGAACCCGCATTGCTAGTTGTTAGTTAAAAAGGAGAACTTGCTAACTTTAGATAAAGGTTGTGAACCACCAGCTATATTGTTTTGGACAAACTACATAATTGCATTTCCAACAGGCCATTACTCAACTTCAGTAACCTACCATATTGAACTTTGACCTATTAACAAAGTGACGTCGACTTATTGGCAAAAGGCTGACTCCGCTAGATCGATGGCGCGAGCCAGAGCAGCGGCTTTGTTTTCACACTCTTGTTGCTCATCATCCGGAACACTATCGGCTACAATACCAGCACCCGCTTGAAGATAAGCCACCCATTGCTTTCTCTTAGTGTCTTCTTTGTACGAGTACATTGTGTCAAAACGGGTCCCCGTTGGGAATACCATGGTCCTGAGAGAAAGCGCGATGTCCATTTCCCCAGAAAAGGAGATCCATCCGAACCCACCACTGTAGGGACCACGTCTTGTAACTTCCAGTTTATCGATTAGTTCCATGGCCTTTACCTGCATTAAATTGAAATTTTCATGAATTTGAAGTGAAGCTGATAGAGGTGTCAATATCGACCCATTTACTTGTGTAAGGTGCGATTCAGGTTATGGTTATCTCTAACAGCTCAAATAGGTAAAATAAAAAAACAGCTGAAAAGGAGATGTGTTTCAAGTGTATAAACATCATAATCATGTATTCAATTAAACACTATTATCCAAATAATAATGTTTGTATTATAAGAGAGTGGACAAAGATAATGCATATTCTTGGACAAATATAACTGACATGCTAACTATTTATTAATGCATAAAAAAGACTATTGAAAAGATAACTTTTTGTAATCATAGTTGACATGCTAAATATTTATAAAACAATAAAACAATAAAACAATGCAAATTCTTGAACAAAGATGTTTTGGGATAAATTTTACCCTGTTTGTTTAAAAAATATAGAAAATATGACCCCAGCCCACCCATTTTGCAACCTCTAGTAGGTAATGCAATGAAGAGCGAACCTTTGGAGCACCACTAACAGTTCCAACTGGAAGTGCAGTAGAAAGGGCGTCCCAGCAAGTCAGATGATCGAGCAAGTCTCCAGTCACCTTTAAGAACCCAAAGGGAACAATACGGATTCAACATTATCAACAGATTATTGTTTTAATAGATATGAGTTTGACTTCTGAACCAATTAGTTGACCTTTATTTTCAAAGTTCAAACTAGCCATCATTCGTGTACAAAATGCAAAAAGACACTACAATATGCAAGATTGGGCAGTGTTGAATAAAAATGTAGATATAAAAGTTCAAAGCAATGTTTTCAGAACCGGATCGAATGTCGAACTGGACGCCTTACTGGTTTAGTGGTCGGACCGGTTGGACCGGATTAAACTATATTTATATATGTAATTAAATATAAGTAATTTATATATGTATTGTATAGTTATATATAAAATTTAACTATATTTGTATATCTAATGTACTAATTTATGGTTTAACACCCTATTTTTACCCATTAAAAAAATAATAAAAAAATACCAAAACCAGTCCGAACCGGTCGGGTTTTCCAGTCCAACCAGCGGTTCGGGATGAACCGGCCGGTTCGACCACTAAAAAACGATCCGTATCAGACCGGACCGGCCACTGGACCGATCTCCGGTCGAACCAGTCGGACCGGCCGGTCCAATCCGGTCTCCAAAACACTTCAAAGAAGACATCACAATTGATACTTTTTGCTTAAGACTGCTTGTTCTTGCATAAAATAGAGCCAACCATTTCTACGATTTACTGTTCCATCAAGATGTATAGTATTAAAGAATCTAACTAGAGGTGGTAAGTTCGGCATTAATGGGTTTAGACTGAAACAGGTCAAAGTCATAATGGACAGGGTCAAGTCGACCCATAAACACTTTTCTTCTTTATAAATAGTAACGTGTTAATAAGGATGTGAAAAAAATATTATGATGAGATGTATAGATCTTTGAAAAAATGACTTAGGTTGTATGTGTATTAAAAATAGAATTTGGTCGGCATTGATCCCGGTTGACCCATTCAATCCATTTTAGCTGAAACTTTATAGGTTACCCGTTTAAGATGAAACACAAGCCAAAACGAACCATTAATAAATGAGTTGAAATTGCCAGCTCTAAATCTAATGGAAACAGCAGACAAGATAGTAGTGTCTTACAGTAGAACTAATATGCATCACATGGGAGTATCGTTCAATGGTCATAAGCTTCTCCACCTTAACGGAGCCAGATTTTGTGACCTGCATCCGAATTGTATGTCAACAACCAGAATTAAGAATGCCAACCTTTTGAATTAGTGTGAACTACAGAAGCATTTAGTTAAATTAAAAAGTCAAAATAACCTTTCCAACATCATTCCTCCCTAAGTCGACCAGCATGATGTGTTCTGCACACTGCTTTTCATCATTTAGCAGCTTCTTCTCCAACTCTTCATCCTCATCAGGAGTCCTTCCTCTTCTTACAGTCCCAGCTAAAGGTCGATTAACAACCGTATTCTGTTGGATAGACATAATTTTTATAAACTTATGTGGAATTTTACAATAATAGAAATGCCCACAAGAAAAAGAAGAAAAATAATAAATTACAGATTTCACACGAGTGAGAATTTCTGGGCTTGAACCAACCAAGATGCATCCTCGAGCCTGACATCATGAAACAACTAAGAAGCTAAGCAAGAAAAATAACTGTAAAAGATTAACTTATGAGTGAAGTACCTGCAAATAAGTCATGTATGGACTTGGATTCACAACTCTTAGTGCTCGGTATATCTCAAAAGGATCTGCATATGTCCGGCGTTCAAAGCGCTGACTTAAGACAATCTGGAAAATATCACCTGCAAGAATGTGTTCTTTTGCTTGCAGCACTGCTGCCTTGTATTCTTCACTGGTCATGTTTGACTGGTTCAGAGGAGTTCCGAATTGTTGGGTGCTTAATTGCACAGAGCCAGGTAGTAACTTTGGTCTAGTGATTGAGAACAAAGCAAAGAAACTAATGAGACAAAAAAAAACGGATTATAGAACCAACAGAATGTTATAAAGAAGAAAGTCGCTTACGAGTCAACATTAAGCACTTTAGACACCAATATATCCAACCTTTTGACTCCATCTTTATACGCTTCTTCAGTGGATGAATACTGATCAAGCCTTACCCAGTGAATTATATACGCTTTCTGAAGATCAAAATTATTTATCGAAATGAACGATAATCATCATAAAGTTTAATGGAAGAAAAGTTTATAATTATGCTATTAGTACCTTTTGAACGTGATCGAAAACGATCACATCTTCATACAATCCAAGATGAATGTCAGCTAAATTCCTGTCATCTTGTGGTGCATCTATAAACAAGAGTTTCTTCTTCTCTACATAGCGAACTGTGTCATATGAAAAGTAACCAACCCACCCGCCTGTTCATGATATAGAAAAATAATATGTAAGTGAGGACGTGCACATGAAAGTCCACAGAATAGATACAAAAAAGATTCTATAATATTTCACTTATACAGTTATACTTGTAAATTGTAAACTTTCAGTCGGTAATTACAAGTCAACATCAATACTATGCTTGGTCCTGAACTGGCATCTTTGGTGTGGGAAGTCTATAAGTGATCCCCATGGGTGAAAATTTCAACAGATTACTTGCATCTCTGGTATGTTTAAAGCACTTTAATTGGCCAGTAATTATAACAACAAATTGATATTGAATTATCTATAACATGGTCAACTTATGCTTCCTCAAAAGCTAAATGACGAGCAAGCGATTAATGTTCCACCAGACAATATCAAAAATTTATATGATGATTAAATGTGGATATATAAAGTACGCTGAGTGATTGTTTTGGTCAAAGCATTGCAACAAGACAGCAAAAATCAGATGCCAAGAAAAGTATTCCAACTAAGATAGCAAGGTTTCACTATTCCCTACATTATTTTCAACTACCCTTCCACATGAGGGTTAAATCATGCCCTTCCTTCATTTCAACACAAGGATACTAGTTATAGTAAACCATCTGGAAGTCCTAATTGCTAATGCTTATCTTGTAAATAATGAATTGTTGGAGATGAATAATAATACAACTTGCTCCATATAAATTAAGTAGTTTCTAGAGTTAGTGGGAACCTAATTGTTGGCAAGATATAATCAACAACCAAACTCATGAATTCACAAATATTTCAGCAAGAAGATATTTATTTTTTTGTTCTAGATCATATTCATACCACAGAATGTATTAGGAAGGCCATCGGGAAGCTGAGCTTCCCAACCATCAGAGAGACTTCTCGGAATTTCCATAGGATCATCAACAACCTTCTGAACAGAACTTCCTTTCACATGATCCACTATAGTGACACTGTTTTCTTTAGCAATAAATTCAATTGATGGATCAGATCCCACCACACTGTATCGACCCTAACAAATTAAGATCAGCATGTCATAAAATCATACAAAATCACAATCATTTTAAAGCTTTTGTGAAAAAAATAATAGAGAACAATAGCAATCATCTTACAACTTGTGAAGTTCGGAAACCAGGCTCCACGGACTCAAATAGGAAGCTAGGAGCCTCTCGATCATCTTCTTTGACTAAACAACGGTAAGCGAGCACCGGCGTCAAGTGATCAGCAAATATGCACTTGTGCATCGGCACCAAATTACCTTTCCTTGAAGCTTCAACAAATTCAGCTTCATCGGCAGCTAGATGTCAATCGTTCAATATCAGATTAGCAAAAGCAATCAGAAACCACTAAATCGGTTGGTTGCTAATGCTTCCTTCCTTCCAAATTAGTTAAATTCATAATCAATCAATCGATAAACTGATTACGACATACATTTCCTATTAAAGTAACTAAACAGCGTTACATCGACATCGTACTCAACTGATGCACAAAAATCACAATGCAATTTGCCCAAACGCATTCAAAAAACAAATTACCTCTTCTTCTTAATTAGTTTAATTCGTAATCAATCCATCGATCAATCAATCAATTAAAAGAACTGATTACTAAATGCATTTCTATATACACAAACATCACAATGCAATTTTTAAAAATGCATTCAACATACAAATCACCAAAAGTCGGAGACTAACTAACACATCAAAGTCGACTACGGATGCGAATCGTTTAATATCAAATTAGCAAAAACAATCAGAAATGACAAATCTGTTGGTTACTAATGCTTCCTCCTCTTCCAAATTAGTTATAATTATAATCAATCAACGAATCAATCAAAAAACTGATTACGAAGCACATTTCCTTTTCAAATCAACAAACAACGACATCGAAATCAACTGATATACAAATATCACAATGCAAATTTTCAAATGCATTGAAAAAGTAAATTACCTATTGACGGTGACTGTAGAACACATCGAAGTGGACTACGAACACGAAACGAAATCGAAGCACGTCTGTTTCTACATCCACCGGCAACGGCGGAGCCTTCGGCGTTCAACGGCGGAGAAAGGCGGTGAAACGACGGTGATGAACGGAGATTAACAGCTAGAGATTGCATCATTCACTCACTCCAAAATGCACTTGAAGAATCTCACTTAAAGATGCAGATACATATATGAATTTGTGTATATATAGAGATTGAGAATTAAATGCAGGTGGATGCGGCTTAATGTAAAATAAAATCCACACGAAACAACGCATATACGACTTGTACGCTATGCAATAAAATAAATACTTTATTTTATATTTTGTGAATTTAAGTCTGATGCCTTAAAAATGTGTTTATTTAGTAACGGTTTATAAAGTTGAAAAGTTAATGAAAAATATGAGATACGGTTTATACAGATCAGATCACAGGTGTAATATTTATTTCCATGTCTATATAAGGATAAATAAATTTCTATTTTTGTTGGATTAGCATTTTTTTATTTTTTTTCTATATGTTATATGTAGTGATATATTTCATTATTAATTGCATTGAATTTTTCTCTGTATCTTAAAATCGGTTTCCTTAAATTGTGAAACTTTAAAACGAATTTGGATTTTGTTAAGAAAAGTAATGAACCTAATTAGAAGTTTGAAATAAAAACAATTCATTATCAATTGCATTGAATAATAGACACCTATTACTATTAGGGTATTAATATGGAGACACACATACAGATAAGTTGTCGTGTCGTTAATTGACATTTTCATTTCTAAGTTTTAGTTGTTTTGTTATTTCTATCCAAAAAATTGTTCTCTTTTGATCCCTGACTTTTTAAAAAGTTGTAATTTTCATCTATTTCTGTTAACTTAGTTAATTGTGTTGGTTAAGTTAGGGATATTTAAGTCATTATACAAATAAAAACTTAAAATAAGTGAATGATATAATGACTTAAATACCCATAACTTAATTAACGTAATTAACTAAGTTAACGAAAATGAATAAAAATGACAAAATTTTAAAAATCAAGGACTCAAAAGAGAAAAAATTTGTTTTAGATGAAAATAGCAAAACAACCCAAAACTAAAGTACGACAATGACAAATAACTTTTATTATTATTGTTGTTGCTACTGTTGTCGTTGTCGTTGTCGCTGTGGTTGTTGTTGTTGTTATTGTTATTGTTATTGTTATTGTTATTGTTATTGTTAGTTTTATTATTATTATTTTTTTGTTATTATTATTATTATATATATGTTAATAACGTATATTTTCCCAGATTTTTAGTGTTTTTTTTGTTACAAATCCATCTATGTTTCAACTTACCTATTATTAAATTGGAATTTATAGTTTTGTATGATTACTTGATGATTTCAAAAGCAAAATACAAGAAACCAAGAAAGGTTTTGAAGTTGAGAGACTGTTATGACCCTTACTAATTTTGTTATGATTATAACAAACATCAAGCCTATCCTTACTAGCAAGTTATCACCATAACATATATGATCCTCTTTTAAGCTCATATTCTTCCCTAGGTAACTCTATTTTTAAAGAAAAAAATCCTAGTTCTTTCATACATTAAGGTGAATTCAGAATTAAGGGTTAAAGTCAAGGTTGAAGGTCAAACATTTTAGAAGAAGATTCAACACCATATAACCCGCCTCTATTCATTTTGGTTTGAAAATTCTAGATCCACCATGCTTTCTTTCACCTCTATAAGTTTGGTTGTGGTTTTCGTAAGACTTATGAGCTAACTGCTCTTTATCACTATTAAATGAAGTTTAACATACTCTCATATTTTGTATGCAGCTTCTAGTAATGATTATGTTAATGTTTATCACAATGCTATGAATGCTCTTCAATGACTGTGTGTGCTAGTTTAGGCTCATGAAATATTGAATCATGTGCGTCTTACAACCATGCTATATTGGGAAACCTTATGTGTTAGAACATCTATTCATAATTGTATACATCTGTGTATGTTTTATGACATTTGACTAGAAATGATGAATGAATGTTGATTATTTAGTAAAGTTGAACAACGGTGCATCCTTATACATATGTTTTTAAAAACCATTTTGTTTGCTATGAATTTCTCTCAGCTTTGTATATGTGTAACCATGGATAATTCACAAATTATGGTTTATTTATTCATGTTAGGACATTCATAAGTTGAAGAATTTACATAACTATTGTTAAATAAGCGAATTGAGGTGGTTATCTTGTGTGTATCATTTTAACTTTTCAAAGGTTTGTGGATTTGGGTAGCCTTGACGGGAGTTCAAACAATCTATCACATTGAGTTAATAATATCATTTGTTCTTCACCGTATAACTTCAATGGCTATTATGTGTTTATTGTTTTAGTTTTCTAAAATTACACAATTAGATAATCTTGACAGGAGTTGAATTTACTTTTAAGTTTCATGTGTAGAAAATAAACTCACCATAAGTGCATGCATATTCTCATTGTTTAGCTAAGTGGATTTAAAGTCTAAGTGTATTTTTTTCATTGATTATCTCCATCTGTGTTTAATTTAAATAGATTAGTTTTTAGTTAATTTAATTAATCATAATATTCACAACTCATCTTAATTATTGGTTAGATAATTATAAAGTTTTAATATCAAAAGCTTTTGTGCCCATAGATAGATACTTGATTCTTATCGAATGTTATACTACTATCGAATATGTACACTTGACCATTGTATGTGTAGTTATTCATTAGGTGAAAATCATTTCATAAATTTAAAGCTTATTTGTGTAAAACTCATTGTTAAAATCTATATATCTAAACACACATCAATCACCGTCATAATCACTTAATCATCCCCACTATCACCATCACTTAGCAGCATCAATTCTTCACGTTTTTCCTACGAGTACACTATAGAACCACCATCACCAAGACCATAGTGACGAACCACCATCACCAAAATTAATTGTATAAAATCCATTATTGATGATGACGATGTTAGTGGCAATATACAATTAATTAATAAAAAAAGTGGGTCTCACATGCCAAACTTTAAAGTTTAGTATTGCCTAATAGTTACACGTTAAAAATGTTTGATATAATAATTTTCGTACTTTATTCATTACAAACTTAACATACAATGACACTTTAGTGTATATATCCAACCTTACTAACTTTCACTTTTTTACTTTAGCACCAACATCATTCTTCACTCTCTTTCATTTGACCATAAAAAATGCTATCACTCCACAAAAAGTTAATATTTTTCTATAACGCTAGTTTTTAATATACAGGTACAATGTTTTTTAAGCGTAAATTAGGTAAATGTTTAAATTTACATGTTTAGATAGGGAGATATGACAATTTCCTTTTTAAAAAACATATAATAAAATTAAGGATTTAATCATCTTTAATTTATATATAGTATTTGTTATGAATTAAAATCCCAACAAGTATTCCAGACTTGATTTGGAAAATCGGAATATCTCACAGGTTACCTATCCTAAACTATATTTCAAGTTATCACTTAAATTTCGTGTTGTTGTGCATGCGATTGTTACAGGAAACATGTTAATGACTACGTCAATGCATAAAACTTGGAAGCAAAGTTGAAAAGTGTATGTTGCACGTGCTAGAATGAGTCGCTGAAGATCCTAACAATATATGGATATTGCAAGGAATATCGTAGAACTTGTTATTTTTATTTTACTATTTAACGAGGTCTATCGGATAGAACTAGGCACAAACACTTACATTTTCTTCACCAGCTGATATACACACTTACACTCACAAACCATAATTGTAATATATAATTTTCAATCAGATTCGACTCTCGAGTTGTATCCCTATTTCATTATCAACAAAATCAATAAGGTAGTGGATGATTTTCCCCTCCCGAGGTCTTTTACTAGTGACCTAACAAGATCAAGGGTTTCCGTCTTACATCATCATGTTCTTTATTGTTTTATCATCTTCATTTCATTAATATACTAACTCATATTATTTTCATTTTTACTTATTCTGCTTAATATTTTGAAGAGCATATTAACTCACTTTATTAATTTGATCACTTAGTTATTTTGGTAGTTTTTTGACCATAACAATTTGACGTCCACTATGGAGCAAGTTCTACTTTTCATCATCAAATTATTTTCTAAAAAATGTTCTTTAGTCGTTTTTCAAACTCTTACAAAAATGTCTTCACAACTCAAGCAACCTTTATCTTTAATAACGTCTACACCCACCGGAACTCCAACATTGATATCCAACGACGAGTTACTCTTCATGTTTACGTTAATGAAGCAACATATGAAATAATAGCCGAAGAAGAACAAAATGGGTGGGTTGGATTGGGTTGGTTGTTAGGGTAGGATGGATTTGAGTGTGGATGGGTTTGAGTTAGGATAGATCATTTAGAAAAAAAGGTCAGGATGGGTTTGGGTTAGGATGGGTTTGGGTCAGGATGAGTTTGGGTCAGAATGAGTTCGGGTCAAGATGGATCAATTTTTTAAAAAGCCAATACTATTTTACTAGTTTTTTACAATCCAACAAAACATATAAACATATGCTTATACAAGCTTAAAAATATACATATACGACTTCATCTATAAAGGGTGGTACCTTCAATAAAGCGACAATGATGGTGATAATGAAGCGGAGGCCCGACTGTAGGTGTGGTGGTGGTGAGTGATGAAACTCAACGAAGGTGGAGACTGATGCGGAGCCCGACTGTAGGTGCGGTGATGGTGCGGTGGTGGTGCACGATGAAACTTGACGGAGGTGGGAGGGTGTAGATGTGGTGGACCGGTGGTGATGTGGTGGACTGGTGGTGGTGCGGTGGACCGGTGATGGTGTGGTGGTGGTTCGATGGTGGTATGGTGGTGGTTCAGAGGTGTTGCGGTGGTGGTGCGCGATGAAACTCGATGAAGGTGACCAATTTGAGTGAAAAAACCTTGACTTATTGTAACTTGAAGCTCTAATTTTAAAAACACATCTTGACTTATGTTTATTTTTTTTTAAAAAAGTTTTTAACCCATCTTAACTCCCTTGTGTTTTTTATTCAATTCATTCTAACCCATCTCTATTTTTAAAACATTCATTATGACCCAAAATCATATTCATGGACTTCTTTTGCCATCTCTAGATGATATCATCTAGATGCTGTATAACATGGCTAGTTCATCCCCCATTGTTAGAGTTACTACAAATATGGATTTGAGTTTTTTCACAGGGTTCTCCTCGGAAAATCTGAAAACGGTACCATTTTCAATAAAGATACTTTTAATTCAATAACTTCGAGTCTATGCTGGATACATGTATTAGTCTGGTAATGACTAAGGAATTTTAGAAACTAAAAGATATGATTTCAAATGTACCAGGTAGGGTACAAAGTATACATGTATTAGTCTAGTAATGACAAGTTATCTTTACAAGGTAACATAATCTGTTAATGAATTTTTAAAAGATTTCGATAGCAAATTTGGTAGATAAGTACTAGAAATCCATAATCTAGATATGCCTATGATGGTACAAGCATTCAAGAAGGGATTTTAGAAGGATTCTTGATTCTATGAGGATCTTGTAATAAATCCAAACCGTAATCTTTACGAGGTCAGGAATGGGGCTTTTAAGGTTTAGTAGGATTGAAGATAACAAGAAAATCCAGCAAAGAATTGACGTAGTTGCAGCCTATGATATCCGAAGTAGAAAGCCAAAATCCTTTTATATATATATGTATATATATATGTATATGTGTATATATATATGTATATATATGTATATATATATATATATGTATATATATGTATATTTATGTATATATATGTATATATATATATGTATATGTATATGTATATATGTATGTATATATATGTGTGTATATATATACATATATATATATATATACACACATATATATTATACAT
>BJCM01166418.1:0-10244 GCA_018326385.1 Flaveria bidentis | reverse complement strand
GGAGTAGACTAGGTTGTAGATGAAGTCTAGATGACGAAAACGAGACGAAACGGGGCGGTTTTGGTGCAAAGAAGAAGATGTAAAGTGAAGAAGAAAAATGAAGAAGAAGAAGATGAAGAATGATGAATGGCTGGGAATGGGGTATATATACCCAGCCTATGTTTGCAAAATGTCAATTTTAGTCCCTGCGCTTAGCCCCCGAGTTCCCAAAGTTTGTTTCGGTTGAAAACGACTTTAAAAGTGTTTGTTATATTAATGTTAAAAATGTATTTAATGATTATTGGCACTTAAAATGGTTTTATTAATGACAATGATTTTATATAAAAATGATATATTTAGTGATAATAATGATGAAATTTTTAAAAGTTTTAATCATAGCACACGATCACGAAGGAAACACAAGCACAAGGATCATAAAGCAAGTAGGATATCCACACAAGGAGTTAATAAAGATGAGGAATGAACGATCAAGGAAAAGTTAACGGATAATCACGTTAATTGACGGAACTTGTGGTGACGGATGTCACAGCTGAGGATGGCACGAGGTGGCTACTGAGCTCTTTTGGGATGGCATCCATTTATATAATGCTTTTGTGATGTAATGCAACAATGTATTCTGTAACTGATTAACGATGTATTATTTTGCAAAAGCTACTATATTGAAATGAAATGTCATTTTTAAATATTTCCGCTGCGATGCTTTATGAAATGCAAATGTAATTATATGTTTTATGTGCGATGAGGATCTAACTGTAAGCGTCCCGGGGATGGGGCCTTACAATCTTGATCTTGGTCAAGTATGGATGGTCATGATTATTGTAACCGGATTGAACTTGATTCTTCACAACTAATTGTTGGAATTTTGGGCACAAAATAATTATATTTATATATTTTTTACATAAATAGCTATTTATTTATTGGTTTAAGTTTTTGTTTTGTAACGAACTATACCATATCCAAACTGAAGTTAAAATTATTTAGATATCGATGCTTAAAGTTGAGTAGTCAGAATGAAAAAAGTAAAATTGAGTCATCATAGTAGGAAATTGTTGTAATTTCTTGCATAATGTTAATAAAACCATGTATTGATTAACATGGATATTTTATGTTTTGACCAAGTCTTTTAGTAAATATTATGAATGTTTATTATGGATCATAATTTTTATTAAAATTGATATTAAACATGTCAATAATAAAATGAGAGTTTTAATTTAGTCTCATAAAACATTTCATAAATCAAATGGAAGTTTTGGTTGTGAATCATAAAACTCACATTAATGTGAAGTTTTTAGCATGAGTATATAACTAAACTCATGATGAAAAGAAAAAAAGAAAAAGAAATTTATTTTCTTTAAATTCAACAAGTTTTATAGAAATTTAGGGGGTAACACATATTTTCCACATAACATCATAACACATATTTTACCCGGTGATCTCTCGTACTGACGCACTCTCCAACAGTACATACTGTTTTGGTTGTTGTACCATGGGAGACAAGCGTGTTGTCTTGAGTAGAAACGTGAAATCTGTTTTAAGAGACCCGTGTCTAACAAGATCCTCAGCCATAACCGTCAATCTTTTATTTGTTACTTGTTGTAGTGAAGGGGTTTAGTTGAAGATTCGAACACGATGAAGGCTCATGTTAAGAATATTATATCAAGACTCGTTAAAGTATATACTAAAGATGGATGTTCAAATCGAGTTTGGTACATAAATATTGTTTATATTTATTTGTCTACACGTATTTGTAAATTGTATTGTACTAGAATATTTATCATGGTTAACGAGAATATCGTTAGAATTATTATCTTCTAATATAAAAATGAACATACTTCATACACTAATGACTAGCTAAGTGTTTAGGAACGTTTATATCATATACATTCATTCTCAATTGTCAACTTAACATCACAAGTCATAATTTCAACTCAAATTATAATAAAAAATTATAATCACCTTGTTGATTTGTTTAATACATTGTTTTCCCAACAGTTTATCAAGTGTTGAAAAGTTTTCATTATTAAAAAAAATCATTCTGCATTTTAAAATCTGCAGATTTTCAAGGAGAATTTCAACAGAAGTTTTTTACTCTTAATTTTCTTTTTCTGGATGCATCATCTTGACTTTCAAGAGATAACTTTTCAAAACTTCCTTTTCAAGTTCATTGTTTCTATCTTTTGATAACTTAGTTTTGCTGATGCCTTTAATGCTAAGATCACATAAACCATCATATTGCATCTAAGTTCATCATAAGAGACTTTGCAACATTTTCACTCTAAGAAGTTTAGTCGGAAGTTACCCTATTTGATTTGAGTCACTTGCAACAATTTCACTATAATATGTTTCTTCTTTGGTGTTCTCGTTTTCATCACCTCTATCACTCCAAGCTCCACCAATAAAAGCTTTTGTTTTGTTGTCCTTCTTTAGTGGCTTGAATAATCCCCGATGAAATGATTTGGATCACCATGTCTATAACATTTCTTCTTCTTTAGAAGACTTGGTGTTGTTATTGGTAGATGATCTTATTTATTCGCAAGACATGATTTGGATCACCATGCCTATAACATTTCTTCGTTTATGTTCCTTTGTTCAATAAGTAAACGAACACGAACAAAAAAATTACGTTCGTTTAGTTAAGTAAACAAACATGAACAGAGGCCGTGTTCGTCATTTATGTTCGTTCACATCGGATAATGTGTACGTTAACGTTCCTTTGTATTTGTTCATTTAAAAGTTATATTTATGTTAATTATGTCAAGTAATTATTTATATTTGATGAATATTACATAACGTTTGTGAGTTTAAAAAATAAAATCAACGGATGATGTTTATATTTTTGTTTGTCATAGCAAATTTCATTTGTGTTTACTAATATTCATGAATATTTATGTACTCATTTGCCTTCGTTTGTGTTCGTTTAAATTCGTGAACAGTTGATAAAAAGATTCATTTTCTTAAAAGTAAATTACCATTTGCATCCTTGACGTTTGTTCATTTTAACCACTTGCATCCCTATGGTTTCAAAATTGCCATCTAACCCCTAACGTTTCATTTTTATATCCATTTGTATCCAAAAGCCTAACACCGTTAGTTTTTTCGTTAATTTTTTTATAAAAAGACTAAAATACCCCTAAGAACCACACAATCAAACCTGCTACAAACCACTTTATTCAATCAAGAAAATTTTCATCTTTCTGCAATTTCATACCCAAATTCACCCACACAATCACCATTTTCTTCTTTTTCTTTATCTCCACCACTTTACTGTATCTCAAACATAGGTAGCAGAATCCCATCGCACCAACTCAGCAATGGCCTTTACGTATCGGATCGACCCGAACACCACAAAGAACGCCAACCCACAATCGTCTCTCGAGCCATACCCTACACCGGCGGCGACGTCAAGAAGTCCGGCGAACTCGGCAAAATGTTCGACATACCCGTCTCCGACCACCCACCCCCGATCCTCAAATCCCACCGTGCCTCGTCTTCTACCCAACACAGCAGCGGATCCTTCAGATCCGGCCCGAATTCCTGCTCTGGACCCATACCCAAACGAACTTCCGGGTCGGGACCCATTTCGGAGTTTCATCCCACCGGTTTGCTGACATCGGGTCCTCTCGGGTCCGGCATTGGCCGTAGATCCGACCAGCTGGAGCCACCGACAAAGGGGAAGACGGTGTACGGCCCCACCGTTACTACTTTAATCTAGTAATTTCAAGTCTTTTCTTAGATCTGTAAAGCGGAGTCGCCAGAGCGACGGTTGTGGTGGTGGTGGTGGTGGTGGTGGTGGTGCGAACACCAGCTCCGGCACACCTTCTCCGACGTACTCCGTCGCCCCTGTGGCAATGATTGAGTGGTGGAGACAGGTTACCGCCCAAATCGATGTTACCGTATCAGATGTTACCGCCGATGACCCACCGGGACTTCGCCGTATCACCACAAAATCAGGTTGTGGCGGTGGTGACGGGGCTGTTATGATCGCGACCGGGTGGTCGTGACGGTGGTGACAAGGCTGTTGTGGTGGTGGTGATGGGGATGGTTGTGGTGGTGATGATTTGAAGAAGATGATGTTGATGGATGGGACCCACAAGGTTTTTTTATGTGTTTTAATTTAAGGATAGTTCCATTATTTTAATAATAATTTTAACAAAAACATTAACAATGTTACTCATTTGAACTCAAATGGAGATAAAAATGAAACGTATAGACTCAAATGAAAATAACATAAAACTTCAGGGGCCGAATGACAATTTTAAAACCGCAGGGATACAAGTGGTTAAAATGAACAAACGTCAAGGATGCAAATGATAATTTACTCTTTTCTTAATGAATGAACACAATCAAAAAATCTCATTAGATAAGCATTCGAGAACAGTTCATAAACAAGTTATTTTCTTAATGAACGAACACGAACAAAAAATCTCGTTCAATAAGCATTCATGAACAAATTATTTTCTTAATGAATGAACACAAATAAAACCATGTTTGTGTCTGTTCAGTTCGTTTATAACCCTACTTTTCTCTTATCACATGCTAGATTTCTAAGTTTCAAAAATGTGTTAAAGAAAAAGGACATTGAGTGCAAAAGGAAAACATGTCCTGACGTTGAATTCCAGTAGAATCCAATAAATGGTTTTCTTAGACAACAAATAACGACCGTTAGTCAAAAGAATTAAAACTAAACAATTTCCAACTAAAGACATTTGTTATAATTATTGAAGCTAAAGGACAAAACATGCAATTTAACAAACTTAAAGAATGAAAACTGCAGTTTACTCAAGAAATAATTATAAAATTAGGTCACTTGGACAGCAAGTGCAACCTTGTAAGCTACCAAAGTTACCAACAGACCAAGTTAATCAATGCTTTATGTAAAGTTGCTTCAAAGTGATTAAAATGGTGAAACAGAGATCCCCCACAATAGGCATGTATAAATCTTTAACATAAAACCAACTAAACGGTTACATATGATATGAAAAACTACCAGTTTCTGACCAACGACAGTTACCAAACGGTCTCATTTACGCGCTTCTGCCTTCTTTTGGTCTTTGGCTGAAACACAAAAAGTGTGAGAGAAGAGAGATGCCTATTTATCTGCTTTTCATGTTCAAAACAACTGTATGTTTCATCCATAGCATATCAAAATAAGTAGCATCGAAATTAGTCTTTCTATTTAAAAAATACATTATTGTAATATAAAGCATATTAGTAATTCATAACAGTTATGTAAAAAGTGTCCGCGTCAACGCAACCCGATTTTACTCACAGTAAAAAATACCCGTTTTATTGCGAACTGGTGTTTGATCAATCCCAACCCATCCATTTTGCCACCTCTACAAAAACAAAAAAAGAAACAAAAGAAGAAGATTTGAAACATTACCAGCCTTCTCTTCTTCTCGTTTCTTAGCAGCTTCTGCCCTTTGTTGTCTGATAAGAGCCAAACGCTCTGCAAATACAATGTATATTCAAAGGTTCAAATTCCAATACATACACACTAAGGATTTAATAAAAGATACAATAATTTTTTGAGGTGTTATTAATGGGAGAGGAAGGTATATTAGGCTTGAATTTGCACAATTATAAGTGAAAACTACTGCTTTTACTTTGAGAAAAAAGTACAAATCACCTAAGAACCACCAAATTGCCATAGAATTCACACTGCATACAAACAATCAAAAGAACATACAGAGTAATATCGAACTCACAAAAGTGGGGTCTAGACTCTAGGGAGGGTAAGATGAGGTCAAGACTTATCTCTACCCCAGGAGATATAGGTGATGCTCACAATCAGACTACCTGGCTCAACTATACTGCATACAAGTATGCAACGAAAAAAATTCCAAACAGCTCTATTTCTACTTATCTAAATACTTCCATGTAATACCGCTCCACCATCTATAAACTCTTTCAAAATAAAATTTATACCATATGCAGTGTAACTAAAATATATTTTGACCATGATAGCTTACAAATTAGCAAACTTATTGAGTATTTTTCTTTAAAAAAAAGGTTGTGGTGAATATGGACATCTCAAAACAAAAATGTCATGATGCAGGAATTTTGACATCTGGCTTCTTATCATGTTCATGTATTGCCCAATAAACACATAATCTCTCCATGATATAAGAATGCTCACCCAAATCCTTCCTTGCTTGTTCTGTTTTCCCCTGCTCTTGCAACTTCATATACCTTTCATGAGCCCTCTGTTTCTCAATTTCTTCTCTGCAATGAGAAAAAAAAATCACATTGTTAAAATGCACAATGTGTGCTTCCTCATCTTACATGAGCATCAGAATAATATTTTAGATAGTATGATTTTTGAAACTTGACAGTGCTTTGAAAAGAACTGGTAACACTACTCCATGAAAACAGCTCAATTTGTATAGTAGTTTATAAATAAATAAAAAACCGGTGAAGAAAACTAACTGTAAGAAGAACAGGTGAAATAATTGAAGTCGCTGAAATGTATTTAAAATGCTTATAATCTCAGACATTTTTATTTGTAAAAACCTAAATTATTATTTTTCTAATATTTTTGTGATCATATATTAAGCATTTAAGTCCTTGTGTAATTCAGAAATATGTTGACAGGTCAAATGAACCTAAAATGAACTTAAAATGACTTGTTATGACCCACAGGCCACACCCAGTTCATAAAACGATGTTCCATGGTTGAGGCTTCCAAAAAATAGAAAAGAAAAATCAATAAAAATTTAAAAGAGCTTACAGACCTTTCACGTCTTGATAATTCAGTAGTTTTATCCATCTGAACAGCAAGAGCAGTCAGTAGCCGATCAAAATAATTACAAAAGATAGATATTCTGTGATGATTTGTATACATATATAACTATATAACTTACATCAGCATCTTTTGCTTTCAAGGTCTTGGGCCTAGCCATATTAGGGTTCTCAATCTCGATAACACCTTGGGTTCCTTTCCTCCTCTACAAAACCCAAAAAAGCACACAAATACTGTAATAATCAGACCAAATATCATGTATATGAGCAATGCTGTATCCATAAACATAAAAATAGGTCAATGAATGACTTACATCGGATTCTTCCTCAGATGACTCTTCAGATTCTTCATCAGATCGTTCCTCCTCAAATTCAACTTCGGCTTCTTCCTGGTAAAGTATAAAATGAATACAAATTAGCACCTACTACTTTTTATGACAGCCTAGTAATTACTTAATTAACCGTCACTCTAAAACAGACCTATTGTTCATAATCATAAAAAAAATTAAAAAATGTTTTCACCAAAAACAAATTTACAAGCCACCTAACCCGCAGGAGTATTTGCCACCTCTACTCTATATCAATAAATTACTAATCAAAAAACCCAGAGTCCCAGACACTTTTACATCTTGAGACAACATAATAAGGGCATCATAAAAATTTCCAAATGACTAATGTAAGAAATTATGTGTTGATGTATGAACATTTAGTGGAAAAGAATAAACCAGCAAAGGGAACCCTAGACCACTGTGCTAAAATCATGAAAATAAACCGCTAAGGACAAACCCTTTGACAATTCAGAATCTATGGATGCGCAAAAATGATGTAAAAGATCCGGGAAATCCTAAAGACTCCGATAAAATAATAAATTCTTAAAATCCTATGCATAAAGGTTCTGTATTTTTGTTTCAGTTAATCATATATCTTTTGAATTATTCTAAAAGAGTGAATACAGCCCATTCCTTTTTTCTTTTCTACTTAAAACTCATTTATACAAGATCTGCTAAAAGCGGTAAAGCCGTAAAGGCGTGCCTCGGTAAAGGCAACCATGCTGCACAGTGCGCACGCTTCTAGCACCTTGGGTAGCCCAAGGAAACCTGGTTCAATTGTCAGCTAATCAAGGAACTAAGAGTGTACATATATTAAAAGAAATTACTCAACTTGCTTGACCTCAACTGAATCTTTCTAAATAATTACGAGTAAAAGCACCAACAGGAAAGAGAACTAGTTATTTAGCAACAACTGAGCACCCACTTAACCCCTTGTTGGTAACTAAACAGTATAAGATAACTCAATCCAAGCTTTTTAGAAAACAAATAACCATTGGCATAAATTACAATAAAAACGTACAGAATCTAGAAACCAACAACCGTGTTACAAATCTACTATAAAGATTACCTTTTTAAACGTGCGGGGACGAGAAGAAGTACCAGCAACTGCAACCATCAACAAGAAACAAAATCATATTACTTATTGCACCTTTAGTCACCATCCAGATAAAACAATAGCATATTCAAACCCAAACAACAAAACATACACACAACATGAAAGATACGTTAATCATTTAATCATGCACAAGCTCAAATGATGTGTAACATGCACCCCTAATCCAACGATTTACTCACAAAACCAAAACCAGATTCACCTCTTCAAACACCACAATCCGATTATCTCATAGAACATACAAATCGAACAACATACAAATCAAACAATGATTAATCACAAACAACACAGGAGAGTATGAACATACGCATCTCTTCAGGAGTGGAGAATTGACGACGACCAGTAGGCTTGCCCTTGAACTTCCCTCTCCCCATGATCGATCGATTGGTTGATTGATTGAATCGAAATTCGATTGAGAAGAAGATTGATTTGAAAATGGATCCCTAAATTTGGATTTAATCGGTGGGAATCGTTCTCGTGCTATAGAGAAAGAAACCCTAATTTTGGATACTGTATGTGAAGTGAAAGAGATTAAGAGAGTACGTGTAGGGGTTGACTGCCGTAGATATTCTCAAATATAACAAAAAAAAAAGTATTATTATTTTTCTGAATTTTTTATTATTAGTTTTGAAAAGTGGAGAATAATTTTCTAAAAGAAATGGTAGCGTTATTGGTACGAAGATGAATTCTTTGTTCTATCGAATAAAATGTGGAAAGATATTCTAGAAAAGCCTACCGATGCTTGATATCTGATCAAGTTGTGATCAGATTTTTATCTTACGTTTTACGTAAGTTAGTTGTTGTTTTTAATTGTTTAAACATCTATTATTAATGGTATAACTAATAATCTTAAACTTTAATGCTAGACCATGTGCTATGAAAAAATATTTCTGTATTCAAGACCCATGAATGAAATTAACATAATTAAATCCAACCAATATAACGCATTAAAGTTATATATTAAAACATTAATTTTCGGATGTAATAATAATGATTTTATATTGAATTCATATTAATAACAATATCTTATAAACCGTTGCAAATCATTAAAGTTGTTTTATAATTAGAGTTAATTATTTTGTTTTGGGGGCCAACCACTCCAAAAGATGACAGTAATAATATTTCTTTATTAAATGCCGTGAAAATTAACTAGAATTAATTTTTAATTAAATTTATTATTATTTTGGATGTGCAGCTGCAACTGATAGTCCGATTAGTAGCATATTTTTATTATTGTAGTTATTTTATTGGTAGGATTTTCAAAAGAGAGTAACATGATCCATTCGTTTATGGGTATTGATCTGAAACGTTTGGTATTGGATCTTTTCGTTATCATCTCCGACCATGATGATTTATCTGAGCTTCTATTAATCCTGTGTATCACATGCGCAACGCGTGTAGAAAGATTTAACTAGTTTCTTTGAAATCTAATATAGATTATTTGAATGCAATCCAATTAGTTTATGATATTTGGTTTGTGAACATTTTCGAAAGTGTTTAATCAACCTAATATGCAAGTAGCCAAAACCCTTCAGATTAATCAATATATATTTCGTTTTATCACTGGTCATATATATCTCTATATCTTTATCTTTATATTCTAATTCTAATAAAAAGGTATATAAGAGAGACATATGTTAACTTTATATTTCTTCTCATTAATTTTTTATCGCTTCTCACTCCTATTTAATGTTAGTACACATGTCCCTAGTTCTAGTCTAGTGATCTTAAATGTAATAGACTTTCATCTTGTAACACATATGTAATGTTGAATCTATGAAATGAAAAAAACTCTTCTGTGCATGTTTGTTGATTGTTTAATGTTATATCTATTGATATTATGTATTGGTACACGCATATATGAACATGTTATATAGGTTTACAGTTGTTGGACATGTTCTGAATCATTAAAGGTTCAAGAATGTGTTTAACTAAGTAATCTGATTCAGTCGCACGACTGGACCATGCGAATGGGCCAATCGCACGACTGAACCTGGTGAATGAGTCAATCGCACTACTGAGTCATAAGACTGACTCAGTCGTACGAATGAATCAATCGT
>BJCM01166413.1:0-26116 GCA_018326385.1 Flaveria bidentis | reverse complement strand
ATTATAAACTTGTAAAGTCAATATACGTTAAACAATTCATTAATGAAATATTAAACATAATAAACACAATCAACCATTAGTATTTCATTAAGTATCAAATCATTACACAAGTGTAAGACATATTACATTCAGATCAGGATCTAGGTACATATATGTATCAACACTTTCATTAAACATTTATTAGCCTTTAAGCATGTTATTAAGTTCTATGATGTTAGGCATTCTCTCTCTCTATATATCATGAGCATATCATCTGATGGTTGAGGGAATCTAAGTAACCACTTGTCATACATGATTTCAGCTTTGTTCGTGGCCAACCAGCCCATTCCAATAACCTTTTCAAATCACCTAGTTGTATTGACATTAAGTCTATTTTAAAAGCATCTCCATTTAGATCTTAGGAGCATCCTTTTATGTTTCACAAGCAATAGAGCCATGTTTACAAGTTTATGAGTGTTTAATTTTTAAATATTACAAGCTTACGAGTTACATGTTTACAAGATTGCATGTGTACAAATTTATGAGCTTACATGCTTATAAGTATATAAGTTTACGAGTTCATATGTTCATATGTCACGCATGCTTACAACATTTTCAAGGTAAAAGTTTACAATTTTAGACGTACTTTATGATGTTTTGAAGATATGTTTACAAGTTTTAAACACTAAACGTCAAAAGTTACAAGTTTATGGCAATAATATACATGTATATGTATTGTGTTATTCAAGTCATCCCTTATTTTTACGAGTTTAAGAACATAGTCCCCCTATTGTAGCATAAAATATGTTTCACCATCAATGATGGTGAGTTGAATTAATGTAACCTATGAGCTTGAACTTGAGAAGCAACCATGGTACATTTTGTACTACGATGTATGTCGCACCCCGACTGACGATGGAATCATCGGGGCAGACAAATGTGAATAGATTACTCATAGCTCATGGTATTAAATAAGTTGAAATAATATTAAATTTCATTTTCATTGAATAATACTAATCAAATAATTCATTACAATGCAATAAATATTCAAATAACATATTAAATTATTTTATTAATCTAGGTCCAAGTCCAATACGAGCATGAAGAACTCTTCTAAACTGGTCGGTGAGTAATCATAGGTTTGAATACATATATAGATTGATTAAATAGATTGAAAACAATTCAATTCATTTGACAATGTCAAGACTTATAATGCAATAGTGTAACATAAAAGACAAACCAACACAATCAAACCTAATGACTGACTTGACCCGGTTCGCAGACGAAGCCTTATAGAATGAATGATTCTGGTTCCAATCACCACGCAACTAAAAAAATGAAATGGGTTTTTCAAACCAATAGATCTATCATTGTTACCGTAGTTGCTTGAATTAATGATTATGTTCTTATCTAGTTTATCTAACTATGCACACATAATTGCAAGTAACAACATATCATGTCTTGAATTGAATTTAAATGAAACAACAATAAATATCAATGATTGAATATTAAATCATATGATTGCCCCAAAATATAAAACACATTAAATGGCTATGAATACTCACATTGATAATTATAAGTGTTTTGAAAACAATAGAATGCTAGGCTTGATACCAAAAGTTCCTCATGGTTCAACCTAAGATTTGGTGTTTTTAATTAGGATAATCATATGATTAAAGACTAAATATGAATTAGGTTTTCAGTTGGAATTTGGGGTTTAGCAAATAGTTTTCAAATAATATAACAAATTGACTACATAGAATAATTTTATTAAGCAATTAGGATTAAAAATGATAATGGGTCATCCATACTATTAAATATTTCTTAAATATTAATAATACGTAATGGTTGAGTATAAATGTGAAAAAAATAATTAAATTAATAATTATTATTTAAAACTTGATCAAAATAATTAATTGAATATTTAATTATTTAAATGAATTGTGAAATAATTTGAAATTGTTTAGGTTTGATTTAAAATCATTTTATAAAGTTTTTAAACTTCTAAATAATTTTTGGAAAGGTTTTATAATATCAAAACCTTAAAAGAAGAATAAAAAATAATAGAAAATTATATTGTTTAAAAGTTTCAAAATTTTTAAGAGAAGTTTACGGAATAAATTTAATTACAAAATAATTTTATTTTAATTAATAGGATATTAATAATTTCTAAGAATTAATTTATATAAAAAGATTATAATTTAAAAAAAGATTTGAGGGTGCTCGGGGTCGAATCGGGGACCTCATGTGTGCATGATCATAGTGTTAACCGGTGGGCTAGAGGCCCAATTTTCATTGAAATCCACCAAACAGTTTTTAAAAATATTTATCAAAAAGAAATCTCCAATTCCACATAAACCCTAGAATCGATGTTGTCAAATTGAACCTCGAATCGAAAACAATGACAAATTAAATCATGGGGATTTTGTTTCCCTCATGGAATCGAGTATGTGAATGTGTGAAACTTACTTGATTGATGTCAAATTGGATGTGAAATAAGAACAAAAAATAGTTGTGTAGGAACGAGATGAAAGTAATGATCGATTGCTTGAGTGTGTTTGTTTCAGTAGAAATTGAGGGAACTGAAAGTTTAAGGGAATCAGAGGGAAGGGTTGCCCTCAATTATATAGGTTTAATAGAGACTGTTTCGTGTCGAATAGTAATGGCATTAACTCACGGGTTTCGTTTTCGAGTGCACCAACATGACAGCCAAATAACTCAATTGAAATGGCTATCGAGTTCGAAATCGGTTCAACAGAGGTTTAATATGGTTTAATTGCATTTTAATCAAGTGTTTTCGGTGTGTTAGGCTCACCGAAGCTCAGGCGGAGAAGTGGCCGGAGATGAGAGAGTGTCAACGGTGGGTGGTGTTGGGTTTATAACAAATTTATAGATTTGACCCTTGTAGTTTTAACATATTATTATTTTATAAAGAAAGTGTTTAATTAACTTTCAAAAATTGCATTTAAATCACCTAACCTATAAAACTTAATTTTTTTCATAGTAAAGTAAATTATTAATTTATAAAACTTACAATCAATATATATTTTATAAAAAATTATGATTAATTTACTAAATGGCTAAAATCTTATAATTGATAAATAAGAATTTATAATTTTAGAACATTTATTATATGAATTATAAAATTATTTTAAATTGATTAAATAATTTAATAAATGAAAATTGGATAAAAAATTCACTATATTGATTAAATAACACATATATTGCATTAAAAATAAATTTTCAAAATGAAATATCCCATTGTATGAAAGTTTATTATGGGTTCGGGTTTGGGTTATAGTTTGTAAATGGACGGATGTTACAGTCTCCCCTACTTTAGAAAATTTTGTCCCGAAGTATAATCATGCAAAAACTAATTCAAAGATATGAGAAAACTTGAATTTCATTCATGTTCTCAATAGAACTCCTAGGAACGTTTAAACTTAATGAGTTTTGACTATCGGTGTTAAGCTACGCTTGAGTTGTTTGATTTCATAATTTGTGTTTCAACGGGTTCTTGACAAAGTGGATAGAATCATCAATTTGACATATTTTAGATGCTACAAGATGATTAGGTGATTTGAAGATAATTTTACAATTTGATTCAAGTGTGTTCCCTGGGTTTACAATATAGGAAAAATATTTGAAGATAATTTTAGACGGGGGAGAATTATTTTTACAATATTTAGGAAAAATGTTTTTAGAGCGTTTAATTGTTCAAAAATTTTAAAATAATGTCTTCTTCAGAAGACTTTAAATCAGCTAATCTCACAACGGCACAAAGCCGGTTTGTCTCTTTTGCCGCAATGAAGAAAGAAAAATTGACAGATTTGATTGATCGATTCTTAAAGAAGGCAAATAATCTAAAGAAGCATGTTCCATATTTCAGTAATCATGAACAGATTCAAAAGCTTCTTGACTCTCTTCCGTCTGCATGGAATCATCAAGTTAAAATGTTGAAGCAAGAAAGAGGTTATGTCGACACAAAACTTATGGATATGATCAACAAACTAAAATCTTTCGAAATGGATATCCAAAGAAACGAATTTCAACAAGAGATTATTGAAAAATAGAGATGATTGAAAAAGCATACTTGATTACAAAACATAAATGATTGAAAAATTGAAGTTATTGAGAACTAATTTGGATTTAAATATTAATTTCAGAGAAATTGTTGACGTAGACTGTGAAGCTTTGAGAGTGGACAATGACAGTAAACCTGAGTCTATGAGAACCGATGATGATAAGGCTGGAAAAGCTGATAAAAGAGAGAAAGAATCTGAGGTGGACGAGATGCTGAAGGTCAAAGAAAAGGAACAACAAAAAATCACAAGGGTTTGCAACTGTGAGCTTAGCTACAGAATAAACTATCATGGGTCTTCCCTGTTAAGGATATGTGTTCTTCTTCTTGTAAAATCCGATTATTTGGAACATATAAGGCAAACAGATTGTTATTGGAAATTGAAAAAGAATTAAAAATAACTAATAAGGAAATAAAGAAAAATGAAATTGCTTTTTCAAAAAAGCTTAATAAAGCATTGGCAGGAAATGTTCTTTTAAGAACAATTATTTTGGAGCGTAACATTGAAATTAATACTTTGAGAGAAAGGAATGTTTTAGCTCAATTTGAAACGACACAACTTAAAACAGAGAGACAAGAAAGGGGTAGGTCTTCGGGCGAAAGAAGACGACCCGAGACTATAACGGTTTTCTTTGATGAAGAAGAGGAAGAGCCTGCGCCGGAGGCGGCACGAGGATGTAACTATGGGGCGTTTCAACGATGCAAGCCCCTACCTTTGACGGTAATGGCACTGCTGCAGCTGCTCACCGATGGTTGAGAGAAATGGAGGTTGTCCTTGAGATCAGCGAGTGCCGAGAGGACCAGAAGATGAAGTTTGCCACTCACTCTTTTATGGACTTAGTCTTGTGTTGGTGGGACAATATTGTCCAGGTAGAGGGAAGTAGGGCTATCAGAAAGATGAGATGGCCGGAGTTGAAGAGGCTGGTGATTGAGGAGTTTTGTCCTCATCGTGATATGGATAAGGTTGAAAGAGAGTTCTTGTAGCTGGAGGCGGGAACGATGACCCATCAGCAATATACCGCTAAATTCAAAGAGATGACACGTCTCGTGCTGGATCAGGTGACACCTCTTTCGCGAAAGATCAAGAGGTATATTCAGGGCTTGCCGCCGGACATTCGTAGGCACATGATCGCTGCCCGACCGAGCAAGTTTAGGTCGGCGGTTGATTTGGCGGGGAGATTGTATGATGAAAGATCTGTGATGGTGACCGAAAGTAGCAAGAAAGGAGAGGGTGATCAAGAATGGAACGGAAAGCGATTAGGAAGTGGCAGAGCCACTCCAGGTGGCAAAGGTGCACGAGTGGATGATCAGCGTGTGGTCATAACTGGTGTGGGGTCGAAAAGGTGTGACCGGTGTGGACACAGGTACCCCGGGGAATGTAGATCGGGGGGCAATGTCTGTTTCCGTTATGGAAGGACTAGACATATGGCGAAGAACTACGGTATGGGGCGGTGCTATCCTGTGGTGAGGAAGGTCACATGAGCAGGGATTGCAAGAAGCCGAGGGCGGAAGGTTCGGGAGTGAAGAAGTTTGGAGGAAGCCCCGGTACGAGGAAGGAGAACAGAGGGTGAAGGTTAGAGCCTTTGCTATGACCGGGAGGAGGCTAGGTAGGACTCCGAGGTAATGTCAGGTACGTTCTTGCAAGTTTAGATTTATGCATCTATGCTTTAATTGTGACGCTAGTAGTAGTTTCATTATCGCTATTTTTTGTGATGTTATACGTTAGGGGTAGGAAGATCGATGAGCCCTTCGATGTACGAATTGCTATTGGTAAGTCTACCAGGTTACCTAATGCCCTAGAGGATTGCGCGATAGAATTGAGAGAGAGTGCTTATTCCTGCTAGACTGTTCAAGACAGACATAGGTAGGTAGACATGTACCTCCGGGTGAGATGATCAGTAATCTATGACTCGAATCCCAAGTGTTGCAAGCAGATGGATTGATCAACCGTGTATAACCAGAGTTTGGTGTCGACCTACGACAATGAATTATGATGAAGGATTCAACCAGGAAAGTGGATTGCTTGATTTGAAAATCGAGTAAAGCTAATACTAAAGTGTAGAGGGTCATTCCTAGTTGTGGCTCAGGTAGGAGAAGTGACACATCGACTGGAGCTACCTGATGAGTTAAGTGGAATTCATCTGATGTTTCATGCATCTCGTCTAAGAAAGAGCTCAACCAATGAGGATATGATCATGTTACTAGAGAACACTAAGATGGACAAAGCATTCAACCACGAGAAGCAACTGGTGGCCATTACTAATAGGAAAAAGAGAATAGGCTAAGGAGGATGATGGTTTCATTTGTGTGATTGCAGTGAAGCCTAAAGGGATCTAAGTTTAAATGTAAGATCAAAGAAGAGGTAAGTCAGTGTTATCTGTAACTGTTCGAGAAGTGGCAGGTTTCGGGGACGAAACCTCTTTAAGGGGGGTAGATTTGTAACACCCCGAATTTCTATTTAAACGAAAGGAAAAGAAAAATAAATAGAAAGAGTAGAAATTGTGCACAAGTGGAGGGGGAAAAAGTGTACAAAGTACAAACCTTATTATTTTAAGGATTTAAGGGGTATGGTTGCCCATTCTTTCTTCTTCATTCTTCTTCACGGCTGAAAGAAGAAGAGAGAGAGAGACTCTCGGTTCTAGAGAGAGAAAGAGGAAGAAGAAGTTGTAAAAGGTAAGTCTTCTCTTCTATGAGCTCGGTTTCAGCTAAGTATTGAGTTCTTGACTGAAGTTCTGGTTGTTTGTGTTTGTTTTCGGGATTCAAAGAGCTGAATCAAAGGTGGGTCTCGAACCGGAAGAGTGTTGCTCAAAGGCGGCTTCAAGGTGAGTTTCTAGAACCCCTCTTTTACTGATTTTCAACTAATTTGGGGCTATTATGCATACTAAGTAAACATTTTGAAATAAACCGTGGGTTTACAGCTTTATGTCCGAATGATGTATGTATGTATGCATGTTATGGTGTTGATTATGGGTTATAGATGATGTTTAGCATGCTTAGGTGCCCTTAGTATGTAAGATCTGTGCATGGGTATGATTAGAATGATAATCGGGTGATGTTGATAACATAGAAAATACTTCAGAATGTTTTGATGAACATGAACAGTGGTCCATGCGCCTAGAGGTGGCTTATGTGCCTAAACAATGGCTCATGCGCCCAGCATGAGAGGCCAGACGCCTAAGTGTTGGCCATGAGCCCAAGAGTGGGCCATGAGCCTAAACAGTGGCCCATGCGCCCAGCATGTTGGCCCATGCGTCTAAGTGTTGGCCATGCGCCCAGAGGGGGTCCATGCCCCTAAACAGTGGCCCATGCGTCTAAGTGTTGGCCATGCGCCCAGAGGGGGTCCATGCCCCTAAACAGTGGCCCATGCGTCTAAGTGTTGGCCATGCGCCTAAATAGAGCCCATGCGCCTAAGTGATTGGATCGGCTAAGTGTTGATGCACCTAAACAGGTGCCATGCGCCTGCATAGTGGCAAAGCGCCTGAACAGGGCAAAAGCGCCCAGATAGTGCCCCTGCGCCCAGATTGTTTTACACTTTGAATTTCAGGCTCATGCGCCTGGAAGGTCCCATGCGCCCAATTTGGACTTAAGGTTTTCCAAGTGGTTTTAAGGGGTATTATGGGGAGATAGGCCTGGTTATGATGTGATGGCCTATGTTTGATGTGTGCTATGCATGTATGATGTGCCTGTATTGGTGTATGTTTATGATTATGTATGTTCCTTGTTATGTATGTATGTCTTCCCTTGGCTTTGCGTTGAACGTTAATAAATATAATGGAAAGTATTATGTAACGTAAAGTGGAAGATAATGAAAAGAGGAACATAATGATAGAATGCATGCATTAATAAAAGGGAAAGTATAAAAAGGCTTGCAAGCAATATGTACAGTGGTGCACGGCTCTAGATGCCTTAAGCTCTACCGCGTGAGGTTCAGCAAATCCTATAGTGTGCACGCAAGGTTCCAGTCTTTGTGACTGACCTTCAATAGTGTTACCCATTTCGGTGGGGGTGTTACCCATTTCGATGGGGGTGTTGTTACCCATTTCGGTGGGGGTGTTACCCATTTCGATGGGGGTGTTGTTACCCATTTCGGTGGGAGTGTTACCCATTTCGGTGGGGGTGTTACCCATTTCGATGGGGGTGTTACCCATTTCAATGGGGGTGTTGTTACCCATCTCGATGGGGGTGTTGTTACCCATTTCGGTGGGGGTGTTGTTAACCATTTCGATGGTGGTGTTGTTACCCATAATGTTGGGGGTGAAATATATGATTGTTACCCGAGTTACGTATAACTTCGGAGGTGTGGCATAAGGCCAAGCATATGTATGAGGTGAGCAAATTTGTGTTGCTACAGACTCGGATGAAGTTCAATCCCTGTGATTGACTCGAATAGGATCTTTTTCGCGTATCCTGGTGTTGTGTCAGTCTTCGGACATGTGTCGGGGGTTTGTGAGCAGGCCTCGGCACAGCATCAGCTTTCGAGCATGAGTCGGGGATATTGCATGAGACAAGATTCGAGTAATAAAGAGTAATGAACGAAAGATAATGTATGAAATAACGAAGTATGAAATGAACGTTAATGAATTATCATAATATCGTACTGAACGGGATCCTTGTCATTCGACCTTAGTAATTGTGGCTGAGTGCCACGAAGAGGGTAAAGTCTGACCGGATCTTGAAAGAGAAGTGAACGATAATGTAATACGTTGAATGAACGAAGTTAACGAACGTAATGACGAAGATAATAATGATATTATCTGTATGTACGTATGATGTATGATCACGAATGATTGTAAAGTATAGTATACTTTCGAAATAAAGTAAAGAACGGTTTTAACCAAAGTAAAGTATTTTATTATAAAAACTAGAACTCACTCAGGGTTGCTGACTTTTTGTATGCATGATAGTTGGCAGTTATTATTTTGATGCTGAGGAGTTGTAGGCATGGATGCATAAGCTACTGGGAGCATTTTGAGGCTGGCATCCGTATTTTGACATGTCTTTGTATTTTGAGATGAACACAAATGTTGTAAATGAATGAAATGACATGTTTTAATTATTAATGAAAGTTTTAAATTCCGCTGCAAAATAAATATACGTTTTACAATGTTTTAAAGGCAATGAATGACCAACCGTGAGGTGCCCGGGAACGGGGCCTTACAGACTAAGTGTATTGACCATCCTTTCAACATTCCTACAAATTAGTATTAGAGCATTCTAGGCTCTTAGTTGTAAGATCTCACAATCTTAGATCCCTCAGTCTCACAAAACACTTAACTAAATATATGATTATTCTTTTTTTTCAATTATAATATGTAATTGAGTATCTTTGTTTTTACATGTATATATGTATGTTATTATGTATATATCCTAATTTAATTATTAATAGTGAAACAGTGATGACAATTGATATGAGTTGAATTTACTTACGAAATAAAAAATCTCCTGAACTCTTAAATGGACTACAAAACTTTATCGAGATTGCCAACCACCATCTCAATAGTGAAGGCAAAACATGTTGTTCGTGTAAATGTTGTGCCAATTTGAACCGGGCACTTTAGAATTTACCTACAATTTTTTTACACATAAATGACCATGGATTTCTTGAAAGATACACGACATGGTTTATTATGATGAGAAATATCCTAATGCTTTAGAGATTGAAGACCTTTGGCCTCAAACACACGTAATCTAACAACAAGTAATGAAATGTTTGATGCACTTGATGATGTAATGGCAGAGCGGAATACATATGACAAAAATATAGACAAAGATGGAACTGGTTTAGACTTAGTTTTTGATCCATTGTTTAAAGAGCTTAATACTAAATAATATCCTAGTTGAAGTTGGATGTCTTCTTTAAACTTTCTTTCAATATTGATGCATATTAAAGTTATTAACAAATGGATGAATAGTTCTTTTGACCAACTTTTAGAGCATTCACATCCTAGCCTCTATATATTAATAAGTGTGTTCTCTATATTATAGAGAATTGTTTTAAGTTGTTATGAATGGAGGATAGATAACATGTTACTGTTTATATCTATATTTGATAAAACACTATTCATCTCTATTAGTTTTTTATACAGTTTCGCTGTCAGCAAAACTATCCTGCCAAAGTCACAGTTTCGCCCGACTGAGACTACAGTTTCGCTCATAGTTTCGCTAGGTTAGCAAAACTAAACTAATTAACCAAAATACAAAAGTAAACTAACATTAAACATATTAAAATGAAATATATACATAATCTAATCTAAGGTTAGTCCAACCAATACATAACCTTTAATACTCCCCTAGGTTGGACCTCACCGTCTTCATAACTCTTGATTCGTCTGATCAGCTCTAATTTATTCAGTTGCCTCTGATATTTCTTTAGTAGCTCCTGCAGTAATTCTCAGCACACGCACTTCCCTCATAAAATTTCTTTGTTAAGTCTTGCACATCCATCCTCAGTTCATCTTCTGCTCTAACCTTTTTAGCCGACTCTTTCACCTTAGCCCTCACTCCCCTCACCTTATTAGCCACAGTCATACTCTAACTTGCTTTTTTTCTCGTCTCCTTTCTTGCCCCTTCTTTAATATGATTCTCACAAAGTACCAACAGGTCTTTATCACAAATGATAAATAACTCCATTGGGTCAAAAAACCTGTACTCAACCCCATTCTTTACCCTGATCACCGCCTCCCCCGTATTGTTGTTGTAGAACCATTTTTGAAAACTTTGTACTTGTTGGTGTAGGGGATCCGACAATTTAACTATGCTGACAGTCATTGGGGGGTTTCACCCTCAGCAAGATCCTCCTATTTCATGTTTCTCAATCCTTTTCCTTCTTTGACCTCCTTCTCTCCGTCTTCATAAAACTAAATGCCTCAAGTATCATTCATTCCATTCTTGATCTCCTTCTCCAGCATCATGGCTCTCTCACTAAGATTAGCATCAATCAATGGTAACGCATCTAACCTCCTTAAGTCCCACTTAAGCAAGGTCTAAAATCCCTTCCTCTTATGTAGATATGTAATCCCTCCACATCTTCTCTTAATCATAAACATCTTGAGCCTAGAATTATATTTCCAACTTATGATTTTCTTATCTACCTCCTTCTTACTCAACCCTTATATGTTTTAAAATATGGGTGTTATCTCCTCAGGCTCCTTCTCCCTCAAAAACCATTCTTCTTCGACAAATCAATCACATCATTCTCCATAGATCCCTTATTTACCACATAGGTTAATGGTCTCTCGTCAACCTTATAGTACTCAGGCTCAGAATCATAATCTGGTAACTATTCTTCCTTTTCCTCCTCATCTATTAATCTCCTGTCAGCACCTTTCACTGGATTATCTCTCACAACCTCTTCTCCTACCAGATCCTTTGTCAGGACCGTGTACGTACAGAATACTAACAGAATCTACATGAAACCATATCATATAGTGTGGAATCCTATTTGATTGGCGATCCAATTAGTGAGAACGATAACCCGATCGATAGAAGAATGAACTAAACATTAAGAAAGAGTTGGAATCGATCAAGAACGAACTTTGAAGTTGGATTGGCTGTCTTGGACGTTCTGGACGGCTAGGGTTTATGAATATACGAAATCTCTCAAGTGTTATCAAAAGTGTTATATTTTCCCACGAATTAAGAGGTATTTATAGGTTTGTAGTTTCCATTCATACGACTGAACCATTAGCATGGTTCAGTCGTGCGACTAAATCATGCGATTAAGTCATACGCACGACTGAAGGTTCAGTCGTGCGATTGAGTCAATCTTATGTCTCAATCATACGACTAAGCCAGTCTCCTGGTTCAGTCGTGCGATTGTTCCATAAGCATGATATATTCATGCGTATGGTCCATAAATATGGTCTATTAGCATGAATAATCACCCGACTTAGTTGAACACATTTCTCAATTATTATTGACTAAGAACTATGTACAACAACCTCAAACCTATATAAGAAGTTCATACATATGAATTATACTTAACACAATAGTAATATGAAATAAACATAAATAAACATCAAACACATATTATATTTCATTGAATCATTATATTACACATGTTTAAGACATGAAAGACTTTTACATTTAAGCACGTAAACTAGGAACATCATGTATCTACAAACTCCCCCTTGGACCTAGTTTACCATAGTGTCTAACATTCTTCCCATGTTCTTGGAACTTCTTGTACTTCTCCTCTCTTATGACTCCTGCGTGTATTTCAAATGCAAAGTAGAGTCGTATAACGTGTTGGTACTATAGAGCTTGTATAATGTCTTGCGTGTCATAGAATAGTGACCACTTGTATAAAGTATAGACCTCTTTAGCAGACAAGTTAGTAAGTCACATTGGGTCGAATACCCTGATAATCTCTATCTTTCCATCTCTGGTCAAAACTATGACCGCTTCTCTCGTCCGCCAATCATAATACCACCATTTGAAGTGTGGAGTGAAGTCCTGAGGCATTTCCTGTAAAGGGAATCTTGGAAATTATATGTGGGGGACTCCACTTCAGCACCACCTTCGGTCTTCCAGATATAGGATCAACTTCAGACTTACGAATGAACCTTTTAGGTTGTTGAGGTCTGAAGTTTACCCTTCTGGTGTGGTATTCTTTCTTCAATGCAGTCTAAAACCATCCCGACATCTTTCTCGGGCTGGTATACAAAAGATCAAAGCATGCTAGGCGGTGAGCTCAAAACTAGGAAGAGTCTTCAAATCATGCGGATATCTGAAGTACTCAACCCACTTCTCTCTTTTAACATCATAGACTTCCAAGTCTTCAAAATATGCCCACATGAAAATCTTTCCTGACACTTTCTGATGTCCCTTGACTTTGTAAAGTTTGATGTAGGCATTCTGCTTTGTAGGTGCGCGCTGGGCTTTCATTTCAGCAAAACATGCGGCCCGTTCAGCTTTCTTTAGATCAACATTATCATCAGAAGCTTGGTCTTGGCTTTCATCTTTATCTTTCTCTCTCTCCATCTCCTCCAACTTATCAAAAGTCGCACTGCCAAAAGTTTCACCCAAATTGGGGATAACATTTCCTTCAGGGTCAGTGTACTCCGAATAATGCTTAACTGTAACATCCTCTATCTCAATCTCATCAACATCCTGTAGCTCCTCATCACTTAGGACATCGACTTCTAGATCATCTTTGACAATTTCATTAGGATTGAGTCAGAACATCTCAGCTAGTTAGTCATCGGTCAGATCATGTATGATTTCTCCTTCTTCGGGAGTATAGCTCACTCACATTCTAACGATCCCTTACAAATCAAGAATCATCATGAGTTGAGTCTTGATTTGCTGAAGGGGGACGACATCATATTCATCTTGTTGTTAAGCTTCATCTTTTTGATTAAACATTTAACATATCACACGTAAGTCATTGATCAAGATATTGAAACAAAAACAACCATAAATAATCATTAACAACATTAATGATTTACATATTTCAAGTACAAAAGTTTTGAATACACAAACATCTAATCATTACTTTTGCTTGATATGTCGTCTCTTCAGCTTGAGGAGCTAAGGACGAGGCTCCTTGATCTTGATTTCTCTTTTTGCACCTCTCCTGAGCTGAAGTGGAGGTTGATGCAGCAGCATCACCTTCTTGATCATCATCATGATCATCCTCCTTGTCCTTTCCGCTCGTCTAGCTCCCTCATCATCATCTTCTTCTTCTTTAGATTCATCTTTAGTGAGCTCATCATCATCATCATCAACATCATCACCATCTTTGATCTTTAAGGGCTCACTCTTGGATCCTTTTAGCTTTAGCAAGATCTTCTTGTTCTTCTTCTCCAGATCCTTAACCCTCTTCACCGATGCCAACACCAACTCATTTTGACCCTTAAGCGCATGGTGAGCTCGGCCTAAAGCCCTCTCATACTGGGCATTCTTCTCACTAAGCTATGCAATCTTCTTTGCTTAAGCTACATATATGTCCATCAGTTGGTTTAACTGTGTAGCTCTTAGATCATCAATAGCGATCAGCTTCAGCATGATGCATTTGAGGTTAGCAAGTTGTTCCTCTAACCCGATATTGGGTAGAGTGGAGCCATGGGTCATTGGGTATTAGGTGGATGTCCCGGCTTGTTGAGTGGTGGTTGTGGTGGTGGATGTGGTGAAGATGGGAGGAGGAATTTGAATGGATTGTGGTGGAGTGGTTGTGGTTGTGGTGGTGGGAGGTGTGGTTGAGTGGATTGTGGTGAACCACCCAGCCTGGCATCCGCCAACTACCTCTTTCCCTTTGTCGGTGGCCACAACCCGGCTACCAACAGTCCTAACCAGTGGCTCATCGTCAGACACATCCTCTTCATCGAACAGGAAGTCTTGGTGGAAGGCAGCCTTCTCAGTTCCACCAGGTGCATTACCACCTTGACCATCATCATGGTCGTCATCATTGCCGTCTTCTTCATCAGTGGGTAGCTCAATTGGCTCAACATCGGAGTCGCTGTCATCATGACACCACTTCTTGCGAGAGGGCGCCACATAATCTTCGTTGGCCAGATGCCTGAACAATCTCCTGACCGGGGGCTTCACCTGCTTCCCCCGGTACACCTTCATCAGACCTAGTGTGGTGTCATCCGTCACCTCTAGAACAACAACATCATCTCTCTCCTTTGGCAACGAAGAAAGCTTCTCATGAATAATCATCTGTAAGAAACGAGGGTACATACAAAAGCCTTCCTTGTCTTTTGCTTCCAAGTTCTCAATCATATAAGTGAAAAGCATGTAGGAAAAACTGAACAGGTGGTTCAGCACCAGTGCGACAAATGCGTTCTGGATTTTGTCCGATAGCTCATCAAATCATCCTCTCCTTGAAGCTATCCACTTAAGGATAACATGAGCCAAGTACTTGAACTGGGGGCACATGTTGCTCTTGTTGAGCACACCTGCGTTGATATTCCCAGCATACTTTATCCTTAGAAAGCATCCCCGAACAGTCAGGGGATACAACTTGGTTGGGTAAGCACCATCATCACCTAGATCCAAAACTCTCCTATGATCATCTTCTATGATCTCTATTTCCTGCCTGAAGATAGAGCTCCTAATGTAGTGAGGCTCAATAGATCAGTCAACTAAAGCACATTCCTAGAAAGCCTGCTGTATAGACCTATAAGGTGTGTAGGGAGCAGAGATAGCCTCGTAGATCCTCGATCTATGTAGAAAGGCTATAATCCTAGAGAACTTAGAGGCGTTCCTGGAAGTAGCATCAAGATTGTTGTGGTTCAACAATTAAATAAACTGAAGCTTACAAAATCATAATTACAGCCAATTGAAGATCTCATTGTACAAGTTCAGAGACCAAGTTGATTACAACAAAAACAATAATACAAGACAATTCAACATGACAAAGTCAACATCAAGACAATTAGAAAGTCAAAATTAGGTCATGTTGTAATAATAATATAAATAGACCCACTAGTGCATTTTTGCAAGTGTGGCTTTTGTGTGTGTTTCTCATGGTGTAAATTACCACTTAAGGAGAAATCCTCTCTTTTGGGTGGGTTTGATTTCACCAGCCATCTATGATTCTCATTGTAACTTGTTTATCAACATCAATGAAATCATAACATTATTATTATCCATCTCTCTGTTCTTTGATTCACACACGTCCACCCATCTTAATTTTGATTTCTAGATCTGAACGAGATGAATCCTAAGATCCAAGCTCAATGAATCTGAAATATTGATTAAGCAAAATGGTATCATAGCTGTTGGTTGCTAGATTTACCCAGTTTTCAGATCTGATTTCAGCTTTAGTGATGTCCAGAACAATGAAGAAAACAAGAAAAATGAAAAACAAAGTCCTTGTTTATCAAAAACCCATCTGTTCATACCCAATCAGAAGAAAAACAAACAAATATGTTCAACTATGGTACGATTTGAAGAATCATGAACATGTTCATGATTATTCCTTCAAAATTCGATGCTATTGAACAAGATTAACATCAAAAAAGAAGAAAACACATTTGTTCATCTCAAAATCAAGAAGAAAAATCGTCAAGATCTGTTTTAATATGGTACGATTTGAAGAAATATAATCATTCATTGGATTATTCCTTTAAAGTTCGATGCAATTGAACATGATTATCATTAAAAACAAAGAAAAGATGAAGAAATGGAAGCTACTGCTGATTTCCCGACCTGCACTATAGTGTGATATCATTTTTGATCAAGTCTGAAAAGAAACGCGGATGAACAAAAACAAATGCGGATGAAGCTTCATCAAATGCAGATGTGTTATACACAAATGCAGATGACTTGTCACCAAATGCGGATGACTTGGCAACAAATGCGGATGACTTGCCACAAATGCATATGACTTGGCACCAAATGCGGATGACTTGTCACAAATGCGGATGGCTTGGCAACAAATGCGGATGCCTTATCACCAAATGCGGTTGACTTGTAAACAAATGCGGGTACTTTAAGCACAAATGCAGATGCTTTGAAATCAAATGTGGATGCATTGAAATCAAATGCGGATGCCTTGCAAACAAATGCGGATGCTTTGCAAACAAATGCGGATTAGTTAGCAAAGAAATGTGGATGTGTTGGCAGAAATACTTATGAACAGATGATGAACATGACTTCAAAAAGACATGAATATGGATTATTGCAACCAACAATCACATCCATTTTGATCATGAAAGCAAAAAAAAGAGTATAGAAATCAACTTTGGTCACTTTTTCACAAATTCATTCAGGGACTTGTACAACTATCAGATGCCCTTTTTGAAGTACTTGGGCTCATATTTTTTTGATGATGTTTTGCACCCGTGTTTGACTACTGAGCAGACAGTTAGTGGGACTTTAATCATGGGAGTACTCATTATCTAAAAAATGTCATTTATTAAGTTATTTCAAAAGAGTGGAAGTGTGTTCAACTTTGATTCATGTTCCTCATGTTGTTTGTTGAAGTTCAAAGCATCACCATATGCCTAATACATTCTAATCCTAGAGTTGTGATATGAACTGTAATCTAAAAGTGATACAACCCATATCCAATACCAAGAAGTATTCTCAAGAGATTCTAACCTTTGTCAGAAATATATTAGGAGAAGCTTAATCTAAGGGGGAGCATATCAGTGAATTGTGTCAGAACATCAGTTGATCAAGAAGACATGTGATAGAAAAGATCTTCAAATTCAAGGTTTGGCAAGCATCAGTTTAGGGGGAGTATTGTTGGGGTTCAACAATTGACTAAACTGAAGCTTACCAAATCATAATTATAGCCAACTGAATATCTCATTGTACAAGTTCAGAGACCAAGCTGATTACAACAAAAACAACAATACAAGACAATTCAACATGACAAAGTCAACATCAAGACAATTAGAAAGTCAAAATTAGGTCATGTTGTAATAATAATATAAATAGACCCACTAGTGCATTTTTACAAGTGTGGCTTTTGTGTGTGTGTTTCTCATGGTGTAAATCACCACTTAAGGAGAAATATTCTCCTTTGGGTGGGTTTGATTTCACTAGCCATCTATGATTCTTATTATAACTTGTTTATCAACATCAATGAAATCATAAAATTATTATTATTATCCATCTCTTTGTTCTTTGATTCACACACGTCCACCCATCTTAATTTGATTTCTAGATCTGAACGAGATGAATCCTAAGATCCATTGAATCATTGCATTACACATATGTAAGAAATGAAAGACTTTTACATTTGAGAACATAAACTAGGAACATCATGTATTTACATGTTGTAATGTTGATGCTTCTAGTGCTTGTGTTAGTGATGTTGTGAATGATTCTGCTTTCGAGAGTAAAGAGAAAATCAAAAGTAGTTGTTTTGAAAAATTCTTTTTCTCACCCCATCCCATCTTTTACCCGAATTAATATTTCACCAGCAAGTGAAAGGGTAATCTCATCTTTTTGTGCAAGTACAAGTGGTACAAGTACCACATGTACTTCAGATGAAAATATTTCAACTTTTGTAAATAATTGTTCTTCAATTAATAAATCTAGAACCACAGAAATGTATAAGACATACAGTGATGATGATTTGTGCTTATCTGAGTGTGATGAGGAAATATGTATAGATAAAATCCCTGATCTATCACATAATAGATCTAGACTAAAATCTCATTTGCTTTAAATGTAGGAAATATAATCATGTGATAAAAATTGTCCTGAGCTTCATAACAGACATGTTCACATAAATCCTTTTGTTAGTAGGTTAACTCATCTAGATAATAATTTCTTTTGGAAGAAGTCATCTGCACCAAAGCTTAAAGTTGTTCAAACATGGGACCCTATTTCATCCGATTAATCTGTTCATTCTATTCTTGCAGGAGTCATCCACTAAAGCTGTAAATAGTGTTTGGCATGTTGATAGTGGATGTTCCAGACATATGGCGGGGCTGAAGGACTTGTTGACAAACTATTGCATCACTAAATGGAGAATATGTCGCATTTTCCGGTGACAAGAAAGGGGGAAATGATTGTCCAAGGGGAGGTCTCCAATGGATCTCTTACACCGGAGAAGTTAATTATGTGCCAGAGCTCACTTTCTATCTATTGAGTGTCTCTCGAATTTGTGATAAAGGCATTCCAGTCTTGTTCAAGTCTAATGAATGTCTCTTTCTGAAATCCGGGATTAATATTCTAGAGCAGATGGTGCTAATGCGAGTTCCAAGAAAGAATGACGTATACCTTCTTGACATGGGTTCTAAAGAGTAAACATCCACTATCACTTGTCTTCTATCTAAAGCTTCCACATTTGAGTCTTTCTTGTGGCATCGCAGATTGGGCCATGTTAATTTCAAAAATATAAACAAATTAGTTAAAAACAATCTTGTTCGGGGATTACCTTTAAAAGACTTTTCTGTTGTTGAGAAATGCATGACATGTGTCAAAGGGAAACAACATAAGAAACCTCATAAACCAAAACTTAGAAATAGCATTTCTAATCCCCTTGAATTGTTACATACTAATTTGTTTTGCCCAATTGGCATTAAATCCATTGCTAAGAATATTTTTTTCCTTGTTGTTACAAATGATTTTTCTAGGTATTCATTGGTGAGATTTCTTACCCATAAAGGAGAAGCTACTGAAGAGCTGCAAAAGTTGATTCTTTCTATTTAAGTGATAAGCAAGAGGAAGGTAATGGATATTCGAAGTGACAATGGTACCGAGTTTAGAAATCAAATATTTGATTCCTTTTGTGCAAATAAAGGTATTCTGAGATAGTTCAGCGTAACGAGAACACCTCAACAGAATGGTGTTGCTAAAAGAAAGAATCGCACCCTTATTGAAGTCGCTTCTACTATGTTGATTGAGTCCTCTTTACCCATTATATTTTGGGCTGAGGCGGTGAATTGTGTTTCCTATCTTCTTAACTAGGTGTTGATCGCCAAAGACAAAATGAAGACTCCTTATGAACTGTTGCATAAGAGAAAGCCTTTGATTGATTTCTTTCATCCATCCGGATGCTCGTGTACTTTACTAAATACCCAGGCACAAAAGACGAAATTCGATTTTGTGTCTGAATAGTGTTAATTCGTTGGCTAATCTTCCTCTTAGAAAGTTTATCAGGTGTAGAACAAGAAAATGCGTATTGTGCAAGAGTCTTTCTATGTTGATTGGTAGGAATCTAATTCTTCTAATGTCTGATCAGAACCTGCATGGTTCTTTGACTCAAATAAGGTTTTCAACTCATTTAATCTTCTATATTTTGATGATGATGCATCCATCTCCAATGTCGAAACAAACATCATTCCTCCAGATCCATTACCTATTGTTCCTCATGTTTATCAAGCCCCTTCCAATTCATCACTTGATAATGCCATATTAGTTGACATTGCATCTTCCTTATAATCATTTAACATTCCACCCCACATGTTTCTGCATCTCTTCCCTATTCACCCACCTCAATCTCATCTCAAACTGTTCCATTAGTATCACTAATTGAATTTGCCCAACCATCTTCCTCTCCGTCACCTACCCACCAACAACCCATCAGCCAACCTCCTTCAAATACCCTACCAATAACCATTGATTTCAAGACCTTGAAAGACCATCCCCATGATAATATTATTGGATCCATCACCGATGGAGTTTAGACGCGGAGTCAATTTGGTTTTATTAATGTGTGCTTATTCCTTGTTTATATCCTAAATCATTCCAGATCATGTTCATGCAGCTCTTCAGGATCCTTGTTGGGTTGAATTGATGCAACTGGATCTGCAATAGTTCAGGAAACTCAAGGTGTGAACATTGATTGATCTACCACCAAATAAATGCCCAATAGGCACGAAATAGGTGTTCAAGAACAAACCAAATGATCAAGGTATTATGGTAAGAAACAAGTAATGATTGGTGGTAGAAGGCTTTGCTTAAGAAGAAGGGTATGATTACACGAAAGTCTTTGCTCCTGTATTCCGTCTGAAGCAATACAGATTTTTCTGGCACATGCCACTAACAAGCAGTTCAAAGTTTATCAGATGGATGTCAAATGTGCATTTCTCTATGGAGACATTGATGAAGAGATATATGTGCGTCAACCACCAGGATTTGAGGATCCAGACTTTCCCGACAAAGTCTACAAGATTGATAAATCTCTCTATGGTCTCCATCAAGCTCCTTGCATCTGGTACGAGACTCTAACACCGTATCTTCTAAGCAATGGTTTTTCTCATGGCACCATTGATATGACTTTATTCAAGAAAGAAGTGGATGGTGAGATGCTAATTGTGTAAGTCTACGTTGATGACATTATTTTTGGCTCCACCAATCCAAATTTGTGTCGGGGATTTGAGGAGGTTATACGTAGTCGCTTTGAAATGAGCATGATGGTGGAAATGTGCTTTTTCCTTAGGTTGCAAGTTGAACAAAAGCCAGTAGGAATTCTCATTCATTGGGAGATGTATATCAAAGAAATTCTGAAAAAATTCAAGATGGATGATGCTTCTCCTGAACTGACTCCATTCACTACTCAAACTTGCCTCGATTCAGATGAGAACGGAAAACCTATTGATCCTTATCTATACATATCCATGATCGGTTCCCTAATGTATCTTACAGCAAGCCATCCCAACATCACATTTGTTGTAGGATATTGTACTTGATACCAATCTGCTCTGAAGCAATCTCATTTAGGGCTTTGGTATCCTTATGGTGGATTTTTTTATTTACATGCTTATTCTAATAGTAAATCTAATGGTTACAGGTAAAAAGAAAATCTGTCACTCAAGCTGTCAATACCTAGGAAATTTTCTTGTATCATGGTAGAGATCAAAATACACTATTGTGTCTCTTTCCATGGGAGAGGTAGAATATATTGCTCTTTCAAGCTGTTGGTCACAAGTCCTGTGGATACAACATCAGATGATTGACTATGGAATCAACTTTCTCCGTACACCTTTGTTCCGTGACAATGAAGCAGCCACTGGAATCACAAAGATTGAATTCACCATTCCCGCACCAAGCATATCAAGAGAAGGATTCATGCAATCCGTGATGCTCAAGAGAAAGGTTTTGTTGATATTATTACTATTGACACTAAAATCAAAAAGCTAATCTTTTAACTAAAATATTCGATAAGCCTCATTTTTATGAACTGATCTCCAGCTAGGATTGATATCATTTTAAAAGTCATTTTCTGCATTGTCTCATGTACATAATGTATATACTCCTTTTATTGTTTTCTTTTTTTAGTTTTTCTACAAGCTCCATAGTCCTCTAAAATGTTACATAAAAAATTAAAAATAAACAACATAAAATTCTATATATATATAATATTCCATAAAAATTTCTCCAATCTTGTTGGTTCGTAGAAAATTCTAGGGAGAATAACAATGTTTGTCTTGTCATTTTTGTAGCTTTCTTAATTGCTTCCTGAAAGATGTGAAAGAGGTCAATAGTTTTGTGTTGGGATATGCTTGATAGGCTTAGCCAGAAAGCGAAGTAGACAGTAATCTTGTGGCTAAACTAACAGAATAAGAAACTTTGTGACTTGGATAATCCCCTTGATATTTCTGGACTTCACAAAGTCACAAGTCTTTGTTCAAAATGGATTGAGAAAGTGATATCTCTTCGTTGATGTGTTTTTACCAAATGTATCCTTGCTTCCCTTCCCCATACTATCTCAAAAGCTACTTGCTAGCTCCTTTTTGTATCAAAGAAGCTCTTTGTTGTATTTTACTACATGCTTATCTCCTCTGTTAAATGAAAGTATAGACTTGAAGCTCTCATTAGCACGATATGATGATTTTCTCTGTTATACGTAAGTATAAACCTGAAGCTCTCATTTGTCAGCCTCAATTGGTCAACCACTTTGCTATACATGAGTATAGACCTAGAGCTCTCATCATTTGACGTCTATAAGGATTATGCTTCTTTTGTAAAGGATCTTTGTTGCTCTTAAAAGGAATAATCAAGTAGAGCATGTCACTTGTTCAATATATCATAAGGACAGGATAAGATTCTTTGTCAAATGTTTGTAGGGACTGAGTCATTTTAGTCTTCTTTAAACAAACCAAAAACATGATAATTGTGGTTGCGGTTCACTTGTTGAAAAGAAGAAGGCATTGGCTTAAAAGGAAAAGTATATCAGCAAGCCCGCTGAACTATAACTCTCTAGAAAATCCTTTCAACTTATCGTTCTTCTATATCCTTTTATTTTGTCAAAATTATGTGAAGTTTGGTGAGGTCTTGTGGGGCAAGTTCTTTTTGACTTGTTTATTTTTTTTCATCTTAATTCTTTTATTTTTGTTATATATTAAAAAGAAAATAAAAAATTTTATGTTTTAAATTTTCAGTGAAATTATAAGTTCGTCGGCACTTTCGCTCTCTTCTAAGCCATCTCTGATCAGAACACGTACCGCGTGTAAGTACAGTTTCGTTGTCAGTGAAACTATGTGTTATGTAATGCTCAATGCAAAATTGAAAGCTCATTATCGCATTATCACTGTTATTAGCATCAGAGCCCTATCTGCGAACTTCTCAAACGATTTTTGAGTTTTAGAGAGTTATCTTTATGATTGATGATCTTTTAATCATTAGATGTGAGTTTCGAACCCTCTTTTGTAGTTTAATGTTGGTTTAAACAACATTATAAGGACCAATTGACTGTCACTCTTCGGTACCTTCGCAGTTCTTTTTACGAAAGTACTAATTCTCCAGCGAAACTGAACGAAAGTTCAAACATTTTCAGCAAAACTGTGAAGTTATTCTATCCGAGCGAACTTGACAGTTTCACTAGTCAAAAAATAGTTTTTCTTGAATGCAATTATAGTTTTAGTGTGCCAATCTACTTCTTTGACCTGCCAAAACCACAACCAGTTCCCTGTTGAAAATACATTTCGCTAGCCAAAACTACCGTTTTAGCCAGCGAAACTATACTTTCACCCAACGAATTTAATTTGATGTTACTTTATTTTTATTCTTTTTAACTATTATTCTTTATTATTCATTTTAACTTATCTTCCTAATGCATTTCATCTATTTTTCAGATAAATGGCTAATTTGAAGTTTGACGAACGGAACAATATAACAGCCATGCTGGATGATACTAAGCCTAAAGCTGTAGGATTTCGAGATTGCATTTGTTGGCTCTAACACTCACCTGTTTCTTACGTAGTCTCTAACTCTCCTACCATTTATGACCTTTATATTCTAGATTTCTGGAGAACTTCCAAGTATGATACTAGAGCCAATCCTTAGAGGATTGTTGCTAGAGTGTTGGAGAATGACATCACGATCATTGTGGAGATTATTGCCCAGGTTCTCAGACTCCAAGAAGACTATGGAGATAAGGTAATGCTCACTGATCAGGAGGTCTTTGAGGCCTTTAGGAGAATAGGATATGAGGGCCCTCCTTTCAGGACAAGGAAAGAGATAAAGAAGTCTTTCTTGTCCAAGGAGTGGAGATACATTGCTCACGTGTTCATTATGTGTTTAGATCACTGAAAGGGTAGATCAGATAGGTGAATCTGGATTGAGCCAAAGCCATGATCAAATTCTATAGAAGACAGAAGGCTAATATTGTCAAACTTATTTTTGACTGTATGGTAGAAAATTTTATGGCCCTGAAGAAGGACAAATGGTTGTTATATCCAAGATTTCTGTCGATGTTGATAGACGATCTGATACCAAATGTGCCGAGACATGGAGAAATAAAGGTTGGTTCAGATGAACACATGGATATTTGTTGACTGCTCTGCCATAAGGCATAACTTTAATGGGAAGATCACCCACTTATGGGGAAATATGTATCCAACCAAAAGGTGTAACTATATTAGAAGGGTGATAGAGACTGAGGATAAGCGTGCTGAAGAGACGAGAGAGAAACAAGTCGAGACTGTGAAGAAGAGGAAAGATATGCCAAAGAGGTAGATTATGACTTTGAGGAGATATTCATGAACTATGAAGAAGGTCAGGGCTGAAAAGGAGAAATGATCTAAGAAAAATGTTGATCAGGGGGAAACAGGGAGGAGGACTAAGCATAAGCACCAAACACTTTCTGAGCCCCCGCGGAGGGATGAGAGGGAGGATTGGATGAGGATATTATCAGAAACCTCAACTCGTCACTAGCCAATGAGTTGAGTATGATGAAGAAAAAGATGAAAATGAAGAATTAAGGGAGAAAAGGAAGGATGAGATGTTGGAAGGAATGTCAAGGATGTTGGTGGATCAACGAAATCTGATTAAAAATCTGTTGACAGAGGTCAATGAGCTGAAGGCTATAGCCGGCCTACCCAATCAGCTAACCCAATATGAGTTAGATGATCTGAATGATGTATCCAAGTACCCATTCTTGAATGTGGGTACTTCTTCTAAGGCAGGAGAGGGCACAAGTGGCGCAGGTTATGATCCAAGTCGGGTCATACCCAATAACAAGCTATCCAAACACCAATAAATGTTTGTTTGTTGATGAGATCATACAAATAAACATTGACACCAATTTAGGAAATGGGTTTTCTAAAACATTACTTTGTGATAGAAAAACATTATATGGATCGTTTGTTCATGAGATGTTATTTGTTTCATTATATAACTTGGTTAAATAATAACAAATAAAAGTATGTTATAGTTATAAAATTAAAAGGTGTTTTAATTTTATAAAAAATTATGGTTGAAAGAGTAATTTTATAAAAGTTTCAAATGGGAGGGAAACCCATTTTGGTTAAGAATTCGGCCGCCCATATGGGCTGTTGGGAGCCTTGTGTTTTGTCTTGGCTTTTGCAAGACTTAACTCACTCTTTCACTCAACCACCACACACACTTTTCTCTCACACACACAAAGCCAAAACTCTCTCAAAGAACAAGCAATTTTCGTTCAAAAGGGAGGAAAGAAGGGGCTGAAAAATTCGATTTTGTTGGCAGCACTTCATGATCTTCTTGGCTGATTCGGATTGTTCAAAAGGAAGTACATCTTGGTGTTCTTCTACCTAACAAGATTAGGTGTTTGTTTAGGCTTTTGGAAATACAAGCTTGAGGCCTTCCTTTTGAAGGCTACACATTCAAGAACATCATCATTTTCATTTACAACATTTGCACAAGAAAGGTTGTTGTCTATTAACACCCTATGGTTGTTTTTGTGTTGTTTGATAGCATATTTTTTCACATACATTTGATCCTTATTCTTGGGTTTTGTTTGAAGTTTAATATGGCAAAATATTTAGATTATAAACCATATGTTAAACTCCTTTTTCCACTGCATTTTCATAGTTTTAATGGTTAAACTAGGTGTTTTACATGTGACAAACCCCATCAATGGCATCTAGAGCCGGTTATGTGGAATATGTGCTTCAAAAGGTCTTGAAAAATTGGTTTTCGTGGACGTTTTCAACCCATTAGGGGCTGCTTTGTTGTGGATATATGAATCCATTATATTTCAAGGTTTAATCTTGCATGCATTGGTTTAAACCTTGAAAGATTTACATCAAATGGTTGATTGTGTTGTTTGGACAACCTTAAAGTTTTAGTTTATGTTGGCTGAAACTTTAGGGCTGAAATAAGGGATTCATTGTTGTTCTTGGATGTTGAATGTGTTTCATATTATGGTGCATAACATAGCCTTGG
>BJCM01166412.1:0-11264 GCA_018326385.1 Flaveria bidentis | reverse complement strand
GCTGGACTATGGGTTAAACTTCAAGGAGACTCCCATTCACATAGACAACAATAGTGCTATCTCAATCACAGAGAACCCTGTGCAGCACTCAAGGACAAAGCACATCAATATCAGGTATCATTTAATAAGAGATAACTATGAAAAGGGATTAATTAAACTAATCAAAGTTCATACAGATGAACAATATGTTGATCTGTTTACAAAGGCTTTTGATGAACAGAGATTTAAGTATCTAATATAATCTATTGGGATGATCAACTTTGAGTAATATTTTCTTAAAACTAATTCTTATTATTTCTAAAAATATGTGTGTCCTAAGTTGTCTAGTTCATCACTTTCATAAGCTCATGTTTTCTTTGGATGAAAATTACTTTTTGAAGACTTTCCTTAGATTTTTGAAAAATTTCTGATACTTCGGAAGTTATGCTTTTAACTTCGGAAGTAAATCATGTCTTCAAAATAAATAACTGTCTAAGAAATTTACCTTCGGAAGAGCTTTCAGATCTATCTTCCGAAGCATAATTTTTTGTCTCGGACACTTACTTATTGTTAAGAACCATTTATTTCCAAAGTAAAATTAACTCTCGGAAGCTTTGTTGTTTTACAAACAAAGCACTCAAGTTTTAATTTCTCTTCCGAAGCAAAATTCTCAAAACTCTTAGGAAATTCTTCCGAAATCATTTTAGCTTTGGAAGCTTTTTAATTAAAACTTACAAAGATAATTAACCTTCGGAAGCTTTTTGACTTCCAAGAAAACTACTTTTTGAGCAAAAGTAAACTACCTTTTTCAGAGGAGGGACCGACATCCGGATTTCAAAGTTTATCCTCTTTCATTAAACTTTATCTGAAATCCCTCTCACGTATAAACCCAATGGTTTCCCCATCTTTCTATCATCTGTTCTTCCTCCAAACGTAAAAACCCAAATTTCATCTTGAAATTTCTTTCTTCCTTATTTCTTCATCTCTAAGCTACCTCAAAATGGCCAACCTTGCTTTGTTAAGCTCTGAGAAAGATCTAGTCAACATGCCACTTGTCAACCCAAGCAAATCAAGACAAGCTGACAGACTGGCTCAAACAATCCAAGACATGATCACTGCAGAGTTCAGCTTAAGAAGGAGAATCAGGCAATTAGGCAATGCCATCGGTCAACTGGATGTTGAGGCAGACCCTAAGATTAGCTTCATAGGGGAAACCTTGACTGAACGCCCAGTGGCAGAACCTGAGAGTCTTGTCTCATCATCATTAAATGTTGCAGAGATCCACATTCCTTCTGAGACACCTGCTGGTGAAGGTGCTTCTCAACCTCTCTCTGGCCAGAGCTTAGAAGCTGCATCAAGCAATGAGGCCAAAGCTCTCTCCACCCTAAGTCACAAAAGTCTGTGAGTGACAAAGGAAAGATGACATCTGAGGAGATTGAGGAGGAGAGAGAGAGAGAAAGAGAGAGAGGAAAAGGAGGCTGAGGGGAGAAGGTTCCTCTTCTGGGTCTTCAAGACTCATGGAGTCTGCTATCATGGCTGCCCCCAGACCAGACACTCAGAATGATAAGTTAAGGGCAGTCAGGATAAACTATCTGCAGACAAGGAACAATGACATAGACAATGTCATTTCTCTCCCCTTAGATAAGTTGAATGAACTAGTTGACCTAGAAAGGTCAAGGGAGAAGAAGGAGGCAGAAGATGCAGAACTTCTAGTACAAGTCAAAGAAGAGAGAAGAAGAAAAAGACTGTACAAAGATATGCCTACCCTCTCCCCAGTTCAAGAAACTCTTGTACAAGATGATGTGGTTCAATAAAAACCTCAGGTAGACAAAGAAGAAGCTAGGATCAAGATGATCAACTACCTGAGTGCCACAGGCTTCTATCAGGCCGATGCACTTCTTCGCTTGTCCTATGAATATGTTGAGTTTGAGTACTTAAAATAACTTGAACTTGAGATAGTCAAGGACAGAAAGACAACTAAGAAGAAGCTAAGGGAAGAAGCTGCAAAATCAATATACTACATTCTTGAAAACCATATACTTGTGTTCTTTGTATTCTGTCTCTTACATTACTTGTGTTCTTAGTGTCTTACCTTGGTTAATCCAGTTTACTATTTGATTAACGTTTAGTTAATCTCCTCTATGTGTTGTTGTGTTGTAACTGACCATCTTCAACGGGCCTGCAGAATGATATCCAACCCTACTTTTTACCCGTGCCCCTTGTTGTCTAGCAATAAGCTTATCCTTTTTCATATGTGAAAATGTCCATTTATTAAGATTTGTTTGAAGCTGCGTCATTTCAAATTGAGCTAAAACAACCTTTTCTCTTAGAATATTAATTTTAATGTTATGCTCCAAAATGGTTTTTCTTAAAAGATTATTTTCAGCCACTGTTTCACTATGTTTCTTTGAAAAAGCAATTTTATTTTTCTTTAATTCCTGATTAATTGTTTTTAATTCTTTTCATTTTCCAATAGCAATCTATTTGTCTTATATATCCCAAATAACTAGATTTTGGAGGAAAAATAACACATATCATTAACTATCCCATAAGAAAGACCCATGATAATTCTTTTGGTAGCTAAGGTTTTCTCATAGTTGCAAACCCTTGTGTTTCTTTGTTGTTCCTCTTCCTTGACCTTTAGCATCTTTTTATTCTCAGATTCTATAACACCCAAAAATTTTAAAATATGAGGAAGAAAGAATAAAAGTGCAAAAAGGAAGAAACATAATTTAACCCAAGTTGAGAGGCTAAATGTGTTAAACATGACAAAAGAATAAAAGTTGGTGCATAAAGTGGGCATGGCCGCCCATAACCTCTGCACATTGCTTTTCATTCGGATTTTAGAGAGATAAAGAGTAGAGCTCTAGGGTTTCTAAGAAAGAAAAAGAAGAATTCGAATTCATGGTAAGAATTCGTTGTTTTAAGTTGTTCTTGGCTAGTTCTAGTTTCGATTACATGCTTATATGTGTTTGTGTGTTCGTGTGTGTGTGATTTTGTGGGGTTCTAGGTGGTCGAACTCACTTGCAAACGGGTTTGAAGGAACTCATACTCGAACGTTGCTAAGATAAGTTATAGAACCCCCTTTTTACATGTTTTAACTGATTTTGGGGCTGAAAATGCATGTGTAAACATTTTTATTAAATGGGTGTTTATACCCGCATGTATGTGTGTATGTGATTGCGGGTGGGTTTTGTTTTGAGTAATTATATTGTGATGATCATGTTATGTATTTATTTTTGTGGTTTGGTTCTAGGCTTAGAACATGATAGATGTTAATTTGGGGACTGAATTATGTTTATTATTGTAAGTTGGTTGCCTATGCGCCTGAATAGTGACCCATGCGCCCAATGTTTGAATTTGTTTATGTGTTCCCAAACTTCTGAAAACCCATGTGTCCCAATAGTTACCATACGCCTAGGTTTAGGCCATATTTTACTAAGTGTCCCATGCGCCTAGATTGCCCATGCGCCCCGGCACTCATGTGCCTAGAATTTTGCCAGAATACCTAAGTGTTGGGTCGTGCGCCCAAATACTGCCCATGCACCGAAGTATTTCCCATGCGCCTAAGTGTTCCCATGCGACTGCACAGTGCTCATGCGCCTAATGCCTTAGATTATTTTCTTAATTTAAGAAAAAGTGAAGTGTTAGGCTTTGACTTGGGGTGCTCCCGAGGGTGATCTATGATGAATTTATGATGTTGGATGATGTGGTATGTGATGTTTATGATAATGCCATTATGGTTATGTTTATGTTTATGTTCCCTGTTATGTATGATTATTTTCGGTGGCTTTGCGGTATGTTTAATATTAATAAACTTAAAGTTGTATGTAATGAAAGCAGAAAGATAATGAAAAGAAGAACATAAAGAATGAAAGAAAGCATGCATTAATGATTAAAAGTAAGAAATTCTTGCAAGCAATGTCTGGAGGTTCACACCCAATGAAGGGTGTTACTCACCTGTGTGTAGGTTAGCTACCCTAGTAGGATGCACACTGGGTTCCAATCTTTATGATTGACCATACGTATGAGACCCTTGTCGCTTACCCTAGGTACTGGAGTTAGCTTCATGCATAAGTTTCAGGGTCTATGATAGACCTTAGGCCCAAAAACCAGCTTCGTGCACAATGTTCAGGGTATAACACATGGCATTGGTCCGTTAGAAAAAATGAATGATAGTGATGAATTTACTTGCCCTAGGCCCAAAAGACAGCTTTTTGCACAATGTTCGGGGTACAATACATGTGATCAGAAGTTAATGAATGTACGTAAGGTATGGTAAGAATGATAACAATGACATACGATGATGAATGAACAAAAGTTAATTAACGATGATGAAAGATAATAATAATTATTATCTATTTGTACGTATGATGTATGATCACGTATGAAAGTAAAGGAACGGTTTTAAACGAAAGAAAAGTACATTATGTTTTTATAAAACTAAAATTAACTTAGCAACGCTGACTTTTATTTGTTTCCAGTCGGCAGGTGAGTGTTGCTGAGTATGGCACGGGGCAGCTACTTGGCATTTTTGGAACCATTTTGTTAAATGATGATGTGTTTGCATTATAATGCGAGCAAATGATATTTTGTAATTATTAACATTGTTGTATTATTTTGCAAAAGTGATTATTTATATATGAAAAGGTTTTAAGTTATATGAAATAGATAAATATTTTCAAAAGAAACCTAAACTTAAACTGAGAATAGGACAAAAGGGAAGAGATGCCAGTCCAAGTAGCTACGTACCATCAGGTATTTTCTTTAATGTTAACCGGTATTATGTGCATATTTTATGTGATTTATGTGCTTCTTAGTAGATTTAGTTACTAATATAGTGAGGATAGGAAATGCTTGGGGTATGAGAAGTAAAGTAAGTGGCTAATCACAACTGGCCACTGTAATTAGAGACTTACTATATTTGACATAAACTGAGGTATTACCTTGAATGACCGTGTTGGTGATTGAATCTTATAGTGTGTTGGAGGATGGCTAGAGGTAGATCTTCTATGGCTTCTCAGGGTGGAGGTGGTGGAGGCCGTGGTGGACGTGGTGCTGGACCACGGGTCATAACTTAAGGGCCTCAATGAAGGAGGCAGTGGTGGAAGAGGTTCACTAGGTCACGTAAACGATCTTACTATCTATGGTAACTGAAGTGATTAAGGCCGTAAGGGAAGACGAGAGGAAAGAGAGGAATTGGTCCTAGGGAGAGAGGGAGCAACCGGAGACTGAGACAGTTGTCTCTACTGAGGAGGAGGAAGAAGAAAAGCATTTGCATGAGGTAGCACGAGGCTGTAACTATGGGGCATTTCAAAGATGCTAGCCCCCAACTTTTTATGGCAATGGCACTGCTGCTGCTGTTCACCTATGGGTGAGGGAGATGGAGGTTATTCTTGATATTAGTGAGTGTCGGGAAGATCAAAAGGTGATGTTCTTCCACCCATTCATTTGTAGACTCGAATCTGTGTTGGTAGGACAATATCATCCAACCCAAGGGTAATAAGTAGATTAGTAGGATGTGGTGGAGCGAGCTACAAAAAGCTAGTGATTGAGGAGTTTCGTCCTCACAAAGAGTTGGACAAGGTGGAGAGGGAGTTCCTGTAGCTAGAGGCGGGAATCATGACACACCAACAATACACCACTAAGTTCAAGGAGATGGCACGACCGGTGTAGGAGCAGGTGACGCCTCTATCACAAAAGATCATAAGATACATCCAAGGATTGCCGGCGGATATCCGTAGGCATATGATCTTTGCCCGACTGACCACGTTTAGGTTAATTGTCAATGTGGTAGGAAGATTGTATGCTGGACTGGGAGTGGTGGTGGCTGAGGTGAGTAAGAAAGGTGGTGGTGACCGAAATTGGAATGGAAAGCGGTTTGGACGTGGCTGGGTCGCTCCAAACAACAAAAGTGTACGGGTGGATGACTGATGTGTGGTCACATCCCGTGCGAGGTCGAGAAGATTTGTCAAATGTGGGAAGGAGCACACTGGAGAATGTAGGTGGGGATTGAACATGTTTTTCAAGTGTGGAAAGCTTGGCCACATGGCAAGAGAGTGCATAGTAGAGTTTTATTTATGCTGCTTTCTGTGCTAAATTGCCTATTAGTAGTTGGAGTATAGATAAGTCCTTTGATGTAGAAACTACCATAGGTATGTCTACTAGGATTGTTGATCTGATAGAAGGTTGTGATATGGAACTAGAAGGTCATAAGTTTCCTTCTAGACTGTTTGTGATGACCTTAGGTGGGTTTGATGTAGTCCTAGGAATGGACTGGTTAACAGACAACGAGATGAATATTGTATGTGACAAGAAGATGATTAGATTGACAGCGCCTGACGGAAGATTAGTGGCGATCTACGATCAAGTTATGATGATTCCGAAGGTGATATCGATGGCAGTAATGGGAAAGTGCATCAAGCGTGGATGCGGTGCCTACATGGCCTACGTAAAAGACGTGGATACGCCAACACCACAAATGTCAAATGTACTAGTTGTGTGTGAGTTCCCATATGTGTTTCTAGAAGACTTACCAGGTATGCCACCGGATCACGAGGTCAAGTTTTAGATTGACTAGATACCCGGTGCCCAACCTGTTGCTAAGTGCCGTATCGGTTAGCCCCCCTGAGATGAAGGAATTGATGGAGCAACTGCAAAAGTTGCATGATAAAGGGTTCATTAGATCGAGTATCTCTCCATGGGGTGCCCTAGTCTTGTTCATGAAGAAGAAGGACGGTAATATGAGGATGTGCATCGACTACCATGAGTTGAACAAGTTGACAGTGAAGAATCGACACCCGTTACTGAGGATTGATGACCTGTTTGATCAGCTCCAAGGTGTAAGTTGGTTCTAAAGGATAGATCTTCATTCTGGTTACCATCATTTGAATGTAAAGGAACAAGATATTTCTAAAACAACTTTTTATACGTGTTATGGAGACTACGAGTTCCTTGTTATGTCTTTTGGTTTAACGAACGTGCCAGCTGCTTTTATGGATTTGATGATTCGAGTGTGTCGACCAATGTTGGATAAATCAGTGATTGTGTTTATTGATGATATCCTGATTTATTCGAAGAATGAGAATGGGCATGACGATCACATTTGAGAGGTGTTAGAGACACTGAGGAATGAGAGGTTGTATGCTAAGTTCTCCTAGTGCGTGTTCTGGTTACGCGAAGTTCCATTCTTGGGTCACGTGGTGAATCCCGAGGGGATTAGGGTGAACCCGGCAAAAGTAGAATTCTCCAAAGACCCTATCCGAGATTGGTAGTTTCTTGGGGTTGGCAGGTTATTATAGGAGATTCATTCAAGACTTCTCCAAGATAGCTTCTCCATTGACTAAGCTGACCCAAAAGGACGTAAAGTTTTTGTGGGGTCAAGAACAAGAAAAGGATTTTGAGGAGCTAAAGTGAGGTTAACTCAAGCTTCTATTATGTCATTACCCGAAGAAAGCGAGGATTTGGTGGTCTATTCGGATGCTTCTTATTCGGGGTTGGGTTGCGTGTTGATGCAGCAAAGAGACGTTATAGCTTATGCATCCCAACAATTGAAGGTTCATGAGGTTAACCCTATTCATGACTTGGAGCTAGAAACTATGGTCTTTGCATTAAAGATTTAGAGGCACTACTTATATGGAACGAAGTGCACAATCTTCACTAACCACAAGAGCTTGAAGTACTTTTTCGAGCAAAAATATTTAAATATGAGGCAGAGGAGATGGTTGGAGCTCATAAAGGATTATGATTGCGAAATCCATTACCATCCGGGCAAGGCTAATGAAGTGGCGGATGTCCTTAGCCGAAAGGAAAGACTCGAGACAATTTGGGTGAAGGCTAATTAGTTGGTTATGACCTCTGATGTGATGAAGTAGGTCAAGGAGTTTCAAGATGAGGTGTTGAAAGAAGATCATCTTAACTCTGAAAGGATGAGAGGCATAGTTGCGGAGTTGGGTGAAAACACTCTCGGTGTTAGAACCCGATTCGGAAGGATGTGGATTCCTCGTTATAGGGATCTACGTGAGAAGATTATGGATGAAGCTTATAAGACTCGATACTCTATCCCTCCCTGTGCCATAAAGATGTATCAAGACATGAAGAAAGATCATTGGTTGTCGGATATGAAGCACGATATAGCGGAGTATGTGAGTAAGTGCCTTGTTTGCAAGAGAAGACCGAGAATCAGAAGCCGTACGGGAAGATCCAACCTTTGGATATACCCGAGTGGAAGTGGGAGCATATCATCATGGACATCATCACGAATCTGCCAGATATCGCGAGAGGGTATGATGCTATATGGGTGATAGTGGACCGTCTGACGAAGAGTGCTCACTTTCTACCAATCCGCGTGATGTACTCGTCTGAGAGATTAGCGGGTCTATTCATCAAGGAGATTGTAGCTCGTCATGGTGTACCAGTCAATTGTTTCTAATCGTGACACTAGGTTCACTTCAAAGTTTTTGAAGAAATTTCATGATGCGATGGGAACGAGGTTGCACATTAGGACCACTTATCATCCACAGACTGATGGTTAGTCGGAAAGGACGATTCAAATGCTAGAAGATATGCTTCGGGCATGTGTCATTGATTTTGGAGGAAGTTGGGATGACCACTTACCGTTAGCTGAATTCTCATATAACAATAGTTATCATGCCAGTATTGGTATGCCCCCTTATGAGATGCTATATGGTAGAACATGTAGAACACTCGTTTGTTGGGGTGATATTGGACAGAAGGAGTTGGGAAGTATCAAGGTGATCGAGGCTACGACTGAGAAGCTTTAGAAGATTAAAGCCTTTATGAAGGAAGTTAAAGATAGACAAAAGTCGTATGATGACAAGAGACGTATACCGATTGAGTTCAAAGTGGGAGATAGAGTTTTGTTGAAAGTCTCGCCTTGGAAGGGTATCATTCAGTTCCGAAAGTTGGCCAAGTTAAGCCCAAGATATATAGGGCCTTTTCGAATCATTGCTCGAGTAGGAGAAGTGGCCTATAAGTTGGAACTACCCAATGAGTTAAGTGGAATTCACCCTATATTCCATGTATCTCATCTGCGAAAGTGCTAAGTTGAAGAAGACATGGTTGTACCACTGGAGGATATCGAAGTAGATGAACGGCTCAATTATTTGTATCAACCAGTGGCGAACATTGATCGGAAGGAAAAGAGGTTACGGAATAAAGTGGTTCCCCTAGTGCATGTGTAGTGGAAGCACCGAAAATGATCCAAGTCTACGTGGGAGATTGAAGAAGAGATGACACAACATTACCCACATTTGTTAGAGGAATAACAGGGTTTCGGGGATGAAACCTCTATAAGGGGGTGGACTTGTAACACCCAAAAATTTTAAAAGACGAGAAAGAAAGAATAATGCTGCAAAAAGGAAGAAACACAATTTAACACAAGTCAAAGGGCTAAATGTGTTAAAAAGGACAAAAGAATAAAAGTTGGTGCATGCAGTGGGCATGGCCGCCCATAATCTCTACATATTTTTTTTCATTCGAATTTTTGAGAGAGAAAGAGTAGAGCTCTTGGGTTTTGAAGAAAGAAGAAAAAAAATAGAATTCAAGGTAAGAATTCATTGTTTGAAGTTGTTCTTGGCTAGTTCTAGCCTCGGTTACATGCTTATATGTGTTTGTGTGTTATTATGTGTGATTTGGTGGGTTTTTAGGTGGTCAAACTCAATTGAAAATGGGTTTGAAGGAACTCATACTCAAAGGTTGCTAAGGTGAGTTATAGAACCCTCTTTTTTATGTTTTAACTGATTTTGGGGATGGAAATGTATGTGTAAACTTTTTTATTAAGTGGGTGTTTATACCCGCATGTATGTGTGTATGTGATTGCGGGTGGGGTTTGTTTTCGGTGAATATATTGTGATAATCATATTATGTATGTATTTCTGTGGCTTAGAATGTTGGTTATAGGCTTAGGACATGATATATGTTGATTTGGGGACTGAATTACGTTGATTAGTGTAAGTTGGTTACCCATGCACCTGAACAGTGGCCCACGCGCCCAACGGTTAAATTTGTTTAAGTTTTCCCAAATGCCTGAAAACTCATGTGCCCTAATGGTTCCCATGTGGCTAGGTTTATGCCAGATTTGACTAAATGTATCATCCACCTAGACTTCCCATGCACCCGAGACTCATGTGCCTGCATGGTTCCCATACGCCTAGAATTTTGCCTAAATGCCTAAGTGTTGGGTTGTGTGCCCAAATAGTGCCCATGCGCCTAAGTGTTCCCATGCGCCTGAAGGCTATGCGTCTACATAGTGCTCATGCGCCTAACGCCTTAGGTTATTTTCTGATTTTTGGGGAAAATTTTAAGTGTTAGGCTTTGACTTGGGATGCTCCCGGGGGTGATGTATGATAAATTTATGTTGTTGGATGATGTGGTATGTGATGTTTATGATAATGTCATGTATGGTTATGTTTATGTTTATGTTCCTTGTTATGTATGATTATTTTCCGTGGCTTTGCGTGGTATGATTAATAACAATAAACTTAAAGTAGTATGTAATGAAAGCGGAAAGATAATGAAAAAAGGAACGTAAAGAATGGAAGAAAGCATGCATTAATGAATAAAAGTAAGAAAGTCTTGCAAGCAATGTATGGAGGTTCACACCTAATGAAGGGTGTTAGCTCAATTGTGAGCGAGTTAGCTACCCTAGAAGGATGCACACTGGGTCCAATAAATACGTATAGGAACCTTGTCGCTTACCCTAGGTATTGGAGTCAGCTTCGTGCACAATGTTCGGGGTCTATGATAGACCTCAGGCCCAAAACCTAGCTTCGTGCATAATATTCAGGGTATAGCACATGACAGTGGTCCATAAGGAAAGATGAATGATAGTGATGAATGTACTTGCCATAGGCCAAAAAGCCAGATTCGTGCACAATGTTCGGAGTACGGTACATGTCATCGGAAGTTAATGAATGTATGTAAGGTATGCAGGACCGTTGAAGGCTTTGCAAATTACAACACAAAAACACAAAGAGCAGAGTGACTCAAACTTAATCAAACAGTAAACTGGATTAACCACAAGATATGACACTAAGAACACAAGTAATTATATGAGACAGAACCAAAGAACACAACACAAGGAAATAGGTTTTCAAGATTGCAGTATATTGCTTTCTCAGGTTCTATTACAAGTGTTACAAAGCATATTTTAAGTTACAAGAACAAGAGAATACTTATACTACATCCTACAACCCGGCCATACTATGAAAGCCAGGTTGGATACAATTGACTAGACACACAACAGAATCAATTGTAAAGTCAAA
>BJCM01166410.1:0-11774 GCA_018326385.1 Flaveria bidentis | reverse complement strand
TTAATGATATATATATATATATATATATATCTTTTGTGTTTGAAATCATTATCTGTTATGTGTTAGACAAATTATATTAAGATTATAAATTCTGACTTGTTGATATAAAATCATAATTAATTATAGTGAATCATGCCACCGAAAGAAAACACTCAACCCGTGAGAAGGACGACACGAGTAGGACGGCCCAGAACCAGACTCGGAGAAGAACTCCTGTAAACACTACCATAAAGGAAACACTCAACCCGATGATTCCACCGTCAGTGAGGGTATGACAAATCGGATGAAAAAGATGAAATATAAGGATGGGGATGCTCTTATGGTGAGCCCTCTAGTTACATCTAGCAAAGAAATCAAAATTTCCCTTTTTTCCTTGGAAAAAACTTCATGTTTCATAGTTAACACCAAGTTATGTTAATTGCACAAAAGTCTTACTAATCCAATAGACAATTGGCGTTACAAGTGTTTAAATGTAAGAATACTTTAATGAGCATTTGGTGTCCTTCATTAAGGACTTCGTCCTGGACATAGCATGTCTACTTGTTGATCTTGTAGATATAACAATCACCCATCATATTTAATAAGTTATATGGTTTCCTTTATCACATCATATATTTAAAAATAAGAGTGTGCTATACAAAAGTGGGTGTGCTTGATTTAAAACTAGTAGGTTTTGTCTGAGCGTTAGTACGTCTTGATTTTGAATAAGATGTACATAGAAACAGTATATATATATACGTCACAACAATATATTTGTAATTATAAAAGGAGTAAATTTCATTTTTGTCTCTGTGATTTGGTGAAAATTGCCACTTTTATCCAATAGCTTTTTTTTGCATTTGGGTTCATGTGGTTTACAAATCTTGTCATATTCATCCAGTCCGTTAACTCCATTCAACATTCTCCGTTAAATGAGAGGTATATTGATCATTTTACATGTATGTTTTTATTTTTCTTTTTTTAAAAGCTAATTTAATATATCATCTTTAAATACATTGCTATTTTAGTCCATGTGGTTTGAGCATATTTGCCAATTTAGTCCAAAAAGAACCACCACCCATCACAAGAGCCACCAAACCACCACTACCACCACCCTATCACGAAGCCACCAACACCACACCAGAGCGCCCACCACCACCACACAAACCTAATCATCGCTACCATGTAAACTCTAGAAATCGACAGTCAATATTGAACTTGTAACATACCGTTTTGAAAACACATATCAAACCCTACTAATACCTCTAAAATACTCGTTTTTAAGGGTTTCATATGCGTTTTCGAAGGGGTTTGTTACAAGTTCATGTGGTAGAAGAGAGATGGAAGTTGGCTATAGAGTTGAGGTAAGTTTGAGTGTAATTAACTATGAAAAAAGATGGAAGTTGGCTCAGTGGTTTTCTAGTTTTGCTCAAGTATGTTGTTCGTGACCTTGTTCTCTGGTAGTATTAGTGACTGTAATTATAAATATGATACGAATTTAAACCCTTCTAGGTGTAGGATTAAGTGATATTTATAAATAAGGTTAAATCAAACACTATTCAAATTTCTCATGTTAAATTTGGGACGTTGTTTTGTATAACTAATCACAACTTTAATCTTTCTATTTTAATAAAATAGGAAATGAGAGTGTCACGTATCAACATCACATTCATTATTATCATACTCTTCCCGCTTCTCTCCTAATAATTAACTACACTAATTATTAATAATATTATTTATTTATTTTTACATTATAATTAGTTTTTTGATAAATTAAAAAGAGGCAATTGCATATATACCTTTATAAACCTTGTTAATTGCATATATTACCCAAATCAAAATCAAAATTGCATATATCCCCTTCCTTAATTTATTTCATATTTACCCAACTTAAAACCAAAATTGTATATAAACCGTTCTTTAATAAAATAAAATATTAAATTAACTTATTCTGACATTTTATTAATAATAATCTATAGGATTACTACTTTACTCATGACTATTTGTGATTGTTTTGTCATAATTTATTAGTTCCGTAACAAATTTAAAGTTTAATATTTGTATTGCATTTTATTATTGTTACTCTAAAAACTTGATAAAAAATAGACTCAACATAAAAGAATAAAATTATTAAAAAACCACAAAAGGGAAAATATTTTAAGAAATAACTATAACTCATTAGTAAAAGGTGATTACAAAATAGAAAAAAACTAAAAACAATGTAAAAAGAAAAAAAACAAGTTAAAAATTGGTGAATATGAATAAAAAATTTAATATTTTTTATGCAGACAAAGGTAACACTGTCGATCTATAATTTATTTTTAATTAAAATAAATCAAAATAGGTAAATTTGAAACTTTTTTCATTAAGAAAAAGGATATATGTAATTTTGGTTGTGATTTGAGTAAATATGCAATTAAAGGAGGGAATATATGTAATCTTAATTTTGAATTGGGTAAAATGCAATTAAGTTATTCTACAAGGGCAAACATGCAATTGTCCCAATTAAAAAAGAGATCTTTTTATTAAGGTTATTTCTATAGAAATAGATTTTTATAAAAAGAATTATTTCCTAAGAAATCAAACTATTTTTACGTAATATTTTAAAATTGGTTTTTTCTAAAGTAAACTTTTTATAAAATAAAAATAGGGAGTTATAGTAAGTATATTTTTTAAAATGAATTTTTTATATTTTATTTTGAAACAAAATATTTAATTTATCTTTAAAACACAAAAAAACTACAAGTTCATTTTATTATTTTATTATTTATACTCAATTCTAATGATATCTTTGTATATATTTTATAATTGATAATTTTTATTTTATTTTATATTTTATTTGTTCAACCCTTGTAACAAACAGATTTACTAAAATTAGTATTGAATAATATTATATTAAGGCAGGCCGTATTACTTTTCTCTCAAAAGGAGTGATGATTGGAGGTAATATTTAATTTAAGTTTACCCTCCATTATTGAAAGTACGAATTACATAAGTTTATTCTATGCCTTAGTTTAGATCTAAAGTGCATGTCCATTGTGCGTCTTGTTTTAAATAATATGTTTTAAACGACATATAGTTATCCTTTTTAGTTTCTAGATCACTTGAGCCACCTCCATTTATGAATATAAAACAAAAAAAATTGGAATTAGCATCTCATATACATACTAGCTAGATGGTAATTCAAAGGGTTTAAGGCGTTGTTCGAATGATTTGTATGTATTGGACCGGGTCAAAAGCATAAAAAATCCGGACTCGGTCAGAAGCAAAAGAAATGATGGGTCAGAAGCAAAAGACCCGGTCAAAAGGTGATGAAGGGAAATCAAACAGACTGAACACTTACCCAATCAGCAGTGAGTTCTAACTGGACCGGGTACGCTGATATCAAACAACCCCTAAGTATACTACTTTTATTGGTTTATCTCACGTCTAGTTTAAAACTTGTTAAGCATCTATTAGATAATTAACCTTTGGTATCAGATATATCCGTTAATTTATTAAATTACCAATTACGTATAGTCGCGGGCCAAAATCTTGTAACTATTAAGCATATATCATAATTAATCATAAAATGTCTCAAATAACCATATTGTATAAAAAATTTCATAGTATTTAAATTAAAAGAGTTTGACAAATCATGTTAAATAAAGGAAATATAATAAGTGAGGCATACAATTGAAAACGTACATGAAATCCCATTTAACATAAATATAAAAGAAAATGATGTGATTTAAGGATACATACAACTTATTTAAAACAAATGTGAAAAAAATAATGTCGAGTATATAATTGTGTAATCACATATACGTTATCATGTAATGGTAAAATGGTATGTCATACTCGGCCCGACGCCCCGGCCCATACTTGATTACCTGAGCCTTTACTATCCCAGATGTTTCTGGTTTCGAGTATATCAATTGGGTTCAGGTTTTGTTACCATCTTTATAAGTAACTTAAAATTCATCGACAGATCATGGTTTCATGTCCTTGTAGAAAAAAACTAAAGCTCTAAAGAAAAATGGATATCACTTATCACAATCACCAACTAAGGATATCAGCCGACAATTACCACAGACAGTTTCCACTAGGATATAAAGCTAAAAGTAAAAACATTCATCAATAGGTCCTTGGTACTTATCGACATATTAATAATGGATAGACTAAATTAGTAAAAAAGACTTATCAGAGACAAATTAGCTTAAAACACCTAATGCAGGTATGTCCAACTTTTTGGAGACTATTTTCCAACTTTATAGCAGCTATAATATCCATTCCAACCTAAAAAAGATTTATCGAAAATTAATGATGATTCACCACACTACTCCAAAAGGAGTGACGACTTCATGCTTTTCTAAATGTGTCCCTAGTTAACGATTGTGAAAGCTGATATTCAAGATTGATTAAACTAAAAAACTAATTCAGGAATTTGTTACAAAAATTACAAACTCTTGATCTATAAACATATTTGAAACAAAGCAATTTGTTTATATAAAAAAAACACTCAACAACACTAATATTAAGACCTAAACCTAAAACAAAATGAGACTCTTAAACTAGAACAACAAGAGGTTGCATATGAGACTTGAGAACAATTGATGATAAAGAACGAATGTTTTTTGATGAGTGTAAGCCTTCATAATTGAAAAAAAAATATTAAGAAATGCTCCATGGAGTGTAAGCCTTCAAAATTCTATTATCTAAGCCAACATCATTCCATCTTTTAAACTAAAAATTAAACGTTTTAAGTTAGGTTTTCATGAACCAAAACTTTACATAATTAAGTGGGAAGTTTTAATAAAAACAGGTGATGAACATGTTTAATTTAAGAGTCGAATCTACTCTAATAAAGTAAAATTTTTAGAAGGCACATGCCATTAATTTTTTTAGATTGTCCGTCTAGACTCCACTATGATTTGGACACGTGTCATCATTACAATGAAAGTTATAAATATAGTTTTTCTTAATAAATGCTAATTTACTATTATGTTTACTAAATTAACTTTTTCCTAAAAATAAATAAAATATTTCATTCAAAATATTTTAATAAATTAATTTTATTAAAATTAAATTTAATTTCTAGCTAATCATTACTAAAATTAAAATACTTTGAACATCGTTTTTTGTTAAGCAAACATTCTTAAATATCAATATTCATGAAATCAAACATAATTACAATTAACGATTACTCACTATGAAATAATATCCCTGCTTCAATGTACATCGCGGTTTAATTTCTCCAATCTAGGTATGTTTTACTAATTCATAATTTCATATCTATTATTTAAACTCATATAACATACGAATATCTAACCTAGTATGTATATATAAGACCAGTAGATATTACATACCACATAAAAGTATTTCTTATGTCACGTAACATTAACTTGTTTTAAGTAGGCCCGCCAAGTCCAAAACTAGGTTTAAAAATCATGATTAAACCAAACAATATAGAACTCTTTTTACCACGAAGAGTGTAGTTTCACTACAAATTATTATTAAACATATATTATAATTAAAAGAAATAATAAAGTAATCAGTCATCATAATTGTAATATAAACATAAACTAAAGTTAAAAGTCACTTCCTTTAACATACTTTAATGTTTTCAGGAATTGATTAATTACTTAAAATACAAATTATATGCAATTTTACAATTAAAAAAGGTTGGTTGATTGAAGAGATGAACACATGTATGATAGGAAAGGACAAGGAAATAAGAGGGTAATTTATGGTGGGGCTTCATGTGAAGACAATCATGAGAAGTGGAAAAGATTTTCTTTTTAGTGGAATCAATAGTGTAACATCATATAGATTCTTCAGAATATGCTTCTATATGTAAACATATGTTAATTAGAAGGTTTCATTAATCTACTATTTTCATAATCAATTATTAATTGTTATTACCATCATTCTTTTTAGAGTGATTCTAACATATAAGTTGTAATTGTGACTATTAACGATTTGGGTAGAGTTTATTTTTTTGGGTTAATTTGTAACCGTACCAAAAAGTCTAGTTTGATAGATTTTGAAAACGGTTTAGTTTTGTTTTAATCGTTTCGGCTCAATATCGTTTAATTAGATTAATTATGGAACAAGCTTTTGGTTTGATTCCATGAAATATCATATCTTCATTATATGTTCATATTCGTAGCTTAGATACAATTGGACGTTTTCGATCTAACAAACAATTGTTTATCACTAAAATTATACACATATGTTAAAACGGTCGCTTTTGGTTAACTCAGATCCGTTTACTTACGGGGGAGATCTCGAATCGAACCAAAAGTTTTAGTTAATTCTAGAAGCTAAAGCATCAAACCTTCTGTTTTGCTTTGGTTTGGTTATTTCAAGTTGTCTTTTTTTTTCAACATCAAAATTTTATATATAACTAACAAGCAAACCAGTTGATATTCATCTTACAATTCTTACTAACAATCCTAAAGTACGAATAATCAACAACAGAATCAAATATGTTTCTCCTCTTTTTTTATTGTATTCCTTATGAATTCGAAGTCTAGAGCTTCACAAACGATGGTATGCATATATGTATAGTTGCAGTTAATGTTCATTTTACTGTTGTGATTATGTAATCGGAAAATTTATTATTTGAAGTCAAATTAGAGGTCAAATTTATATATTATAAAAAGTCAAAATAGGTAGAAAGGTTGGTCTGTTGGATCAACATTTCAATATGCCTATTTTGTGTGCATATTTGTTTTCTTTCTGTATTTGGTTCTTAAGGGATCTTTTCACATAAATGTAGAGAACCCAAACACTTTGTTCATCCAAGATGTAATCAATCTTTAATTTTTTAGCGTAAAAAGTGGTATCCGAGCAGCCAAACCAGCATTAGGATCTGAAGTTGATAAGAAAAAGAATAACGCGATAATTGCTATGCAATACAAACAGTTCCAAAAACATGGTTTTGCAAAATGCTAATCTCACTCGGACAAATAAATTTAGAACGGATTAAAGGTTTAACATGTTAGAGTGGATATGGTTAAAGAGACATGTATTTAGACACTCAAGTCAGAATTTGAATATGTAAAGATGGGTATTAACGAGTCACGTTATGTGAATGCGAGAAAGTTAGTGAGATTGCACTGCGAGTAAGCAATCTCGTACATGCATTGGATGACAAAAGATTGGTTCGAAAAGTTTTAGGTTCAATACCAGAAAGTTTATACAAATTGTTGTTGGGATTGAGGAATTTGTTGATGTTAGTACAATGTCATTCCATGAAGTAGTAGGAATATTAAAAGCTTTCAAAGAATACCCTAAGAAGCAAACTATAGAAGAAGATGCGTCTAGTACACTTCTATCATTAAAACCAAATGGACACCATAAATATGACATTGCGGTTGTGAAAACTCAAATCTAAAAGACAAACATGACCAAGGCAAAGGTCAGTGTTTTAGAAAAGACAAGGTGATGGTCGAGTACAACAATACAAATCACATACGGTGTCACAAGTGTAACAAACTTAAACATTACAATAGTGATTGTCCAACATGGAAGAAAAAGGAGGACCCGATGCGAGAGTGATGATCGAAAATTGTTATGAAAACAATCAGGGTCGAAAAGAAAGTTGAAGATCTTTCTTAAACTAAATTAGTTTAAGGGGAAGTATTCAAGATTAATCTAAAGTTAAGTAGCTAAATTATGTTATCTTTAGGTTAGAGTGACAGTTTGATTATAGGTAAGTTATTTATAGGGTAGTTATGATGGTTAACTTGACGGTTAACTAACTTGGTGTAACCCATTGATATTTAACCCGCCAATCCTACACTTAAATACCGTGTAGAATCCTCATTTGATACTTTATTATAATCGATATATATAAGAGCCAAAACTCTACTAGTTCATATCTATATTCCTTACAAAGTGTATATATGAATCTTGTGTTCATGTGTGCATTATTAATCTCCTTTTTCGAACGGCCAACTAAGCCTGGCTACCCGGGGTGCCCTAACGCGAAAAGGCATCACATACGCTCGCGAGCACAAACATCGTTACGTAGCCCAAACCCACCAACCATCAACTTCGGGGAAAACCCGCCATCCGAAGGCGCACTGCGGTAAAACCTGGCCCACCAACAACATTTTATTTCCGGTAGAACTCGAACTCACAACCTCCTTTAGAGGAAGTCATGATGCTACCACTCAACCAAATGATTTGATCTCCAACATTATTGGTTTCTAGAACCGTAAGCCATAAAACATAAACATTAGTGTTGGACTTTTGATCCATTAATTAAACGCCTTATTTATGAAGAGGGAATCATTGTATTTTGATCTAACATAAATAAACAACATTGTTATGGTGTTCTACGTCAAAAGAACAAGCTTGCTGCAAGTTCTCTAAATGTTGAATTATTTTAGAATGAAAATAATGAGGGATCAGCAATTTTGATATACTAATTCCCACTGATTTTATTAAACCATGAAACGTCCATTGTTGGCGGTTTCAGTCCTATGCACCTACACAATCAAACGAACAAGTGAAGGGAAAGCGGTTGCAGGCTCGCGGCAGCTGAACTCGAAACAGCTACAGCTGCAGCAACTACAAACACGACACATGTTCTTGAGATTTTTCTGCTTTAATCGATTGGTTAAAGGGGTTACAACTCGACATCTGGCCTTTATCTTAATCCTTCACCGGTATGAGTATGAATAAAACATGATTATGTTAAGAGAGTTAAATAGACGGCTGAAAAGAACATTTTTAGATGAAAACTATGATAGTTAACGTTATAGGAAAAAACAAAAAAATTCTATGTTAACTCCTCTTTTGGAATTTCACCTGGAAAAAACCATCCAGTCAAAGAAAAACCACTTTATCACAAATGGATATATATAGAGATGAGGTCTAACTTATTTATATGAAAACATGTTTTATTGAAAAAGATGCAACTTTTGGTACAAAACGTTTCAAAGTAGGCAGTGTTTTCGAAATGATGTACCTATATTACTATTTTTAAGAACTTCATGTCAATTGCTAGCCATATTGGAGCAACGTCATGCAACAACTTTTACTCGCGTACCGCCTTTATTCCCAAACAATGATATCATAAGCAAGAGTACTTGTGTTCTCTTCAACACTAGTAACATCTTTTACGGTTTAATGATGAACACGGCAAATTTTTATACCAGTGAGACTTGTTTGTTTAAGTGATGATAATTTTTTGAAGTTGCAGTCAAACTTTAAGTGGTGTGATTTTTAAATTTTAAGGATAACTCAGTGGACTAAAGAAAATGTGAGTGCATCCTATAGTTAAGTTCATGAACCTCATTTTCCCCACATGTCACATCTTAAGTTCATAAAGGTGTTCCCTAAAGTTTCCAATAAAAAGTGTCTTTGTGGATAGAGTTTGTGAATTGTTACTATAGTTGCTATATTTTGTTCAAGTTTGTTTTTTCTTCATGAGGTGTCGAAGGCTAAAAGTTTGTATCAAGAAAGAAAAGGTGTCAACATCATATAACTAGGGAGACCAAGATCTATACAATCAGTTGTATAGGTATACGTGATGATATAAGTAGTTAATTATAAATTGTAAAGACGTACCGCAAGACTAAATGGTTCGTATCAAGGAAGATTACGATACCCATACTTTAATTATGATCACAATGCTTAAACGAGTTATATTCTTTCTCCAATTGATTAAGCAAGTTTACAATGTTATAATATTTAAATTAGTTTTCTTATTGTGTTCTTTGTTTGATGATCAATTTCTACTTTCTAGTGATGGGGATAAAAGGGTTTTTGTTTTTACCTCTAGCTTTTAATCTTTATCATGCCGGCCCATAAGCTTATTAAACAAGCATGGGCTTTAAGCCCAAACTTTTAGGGCTCGAAATTCTAAAACTTGAGCCTGATTTTTTATTTCTTCTAACATATAGACCTATAGGGTAACGACTCTTCACACATTCACATGTCTCCAATTTTCCATTTAAATTTGAATATTTGATATAATAAATGTTTTTTTTGGTAATACAAGGATTTGATTTCTTGAAATCATAAATCTCCCTTTCCACCCTCCAAATACACTCACATCCTTGTATTACAAAAAACCTATATAACACATCAAGTTTAAACGCTAGAGAAACAAATTTGTATCAAAGAACGCATTTTATGATTTGCTGAAAGATAACCCACCTCCTAGATCCCATTCAATGGCTACAATGCCCGTGCTTAAACACAATGTGTGGCCGTTGGTTTTTCTTCTTTTAACCGAGTGAGGGGAGTCTAGTCGTTCACGAGAGTGTTCAACACATTATTACATATATTAAAGACCAACTATGGTGATACAGTGGCTTTTAAAATACTTGAATTTGGACACAAACTTTTTTGATTTTGAAATTTTTTCACAAAACACTTTCTGTTATATTAATTTTATATAGATATTTTTTAGCCCGACACACGTGTGATTGTTTTGACGTGGTCTTCAAAACTATAAGCAGTGTTTTTTATTGGTTAGAATTAAACCTTATAATTGTATTTCTATTGAGTAATTGTGTGTTTAGGGTTACAATAGAGGATCCTTTATATAGAGGACAATATTGCATAATTAACCCTAAACTATTCACTAATAATAACCTAGTTTAATATTCTCTCACAAGCTAAGCTCGGGAGAGATTCAGCTTGAAATCTAAAAAAGCATAAAAAATAAAAATAAGTAAAGTAAATTATTGGTCTTGTTGTTTGTCGTTGAAATCGTCGAATGTGTGAAGCACTGGTTGTTCTTATCTGATTATCGCGTTGTATGTGATGTGAATTTGAAACTATTGTTGTCTTTATCCCGTGAATCTTCTCGCGTATCTCCACACCTAAAACTTTTGCATAAAGGTGTGCCACCGTTGTATAGCGAAACCACTATTGTATAGCAGCAGCAATGAAGATGAAGCATCACGTTGTATTCGATGATGTGTTAAGATTGAAAAGGAGCAGCGGAGATTGTATGTTGTGTGTGGCGGCTAAGATTAGGGTTTAGCGACAGCTAGGGTTAGATTTAGTGACGGCTAGGATTAAGGGTTTAGTGACGGCTAGGGTTAGGGTTCGAATTAAGTGACGGCTAGTAAGGTTTGGCGGCAGCTAGGGTTAGGGTTTGGCAGCGACGGTTGCGGTTGTGTGAAAGTAAAAAGACGGTGGTGGTTTGTATTCGCCTGTTAAAGGTGAAGATGGTAGTGTTGATTATTGTAATGGAAGAATTGGTAATGGATGGTTGGACAGGGCAGAGGCGGTGGCCGGTCGCCCTGATTAGGGTTCCGGCGAGAATCGAGCCTTCCTGGCACTGATACCAAATCGAACCTTATAATTGTATTTGTATTGAGTAATTGTGTGTTTAGGATTACAATAGAGGGTCCTTTATATAGAGGACATGCTGGACCGATGAAGGGGGTCACTTACAACACAACAACACAAAGAAGAGAGCAACTTAACTTAATCAAACAGTAAACTAGATTAACCACAATAAGACACTAAGAACACAAGTAATGTAAGAGACAGAACACAAGAGCAAGATACACAAGCGTATGGTTTACAAGAAAGCAGTATATTGCTTTCTATATGTTCTATTACAAGTGTTACAAAGCATAAATGAAAGTTACAAGAACATGAGATACTTATACTACATCCTACAGCCGGCTATACTATGAAAGCCAGCTGGATACAATTGACTAGACACAAACAAAATCAATTATAGAGTCAAAAGGCAGATTGCCTTTTGACTAGTGACTATGACATGCCATAGCTCACATCCTTATCTATTACAAAAAGGATAAAGTACATGAAGTAGA
>BJCM01166408.1:0-13213 GCA_018326385.1 Flaveria bidentis | reverse complement strand
TATATCAATCTATTTATTCTCTAAACTTGTAAACTTGTATTTCTTAAAGCAAGTACCTTATAAGATACATATTTCCTCTTTCAAATACATGACTTTTTTTTAACAACTTCTATTATTAGAAAAATATTCATCAAACCTACACGTCGCAGGATTTGAACCCACGATCATTTAGTTGAGTAACATATCATTTACAACTAAGCTATCCATTTGGGGACACCGAATAACCCAACTAACCAGAAAATCGATTTGATGAAAATCAATACATCCGCTTTGACCCAAATTACATACAAAATAACCCGAAACCTAATGTTGCTACATGATTGTGCACAACAAAATAGGGGGAAACAAATGTTAAACCCGTGAATAGCCATTAACATGAAAGAGAGGAAACTCAAAGTACAACCCACCACCCCTTTTGCATAGCCCTAGAAATTCTTCACAAATTCAATGCTCCATCAACATCATCATCATCATCTTCTGCATTAACTCCAACAATTACCCCATTTTTCAACGCAATCATCCACCATTAAACCTCCATTCAACAATAATGCAGTCGATCTTCAACATCCGCACCACCTACGGCCTCCCGCTTTGCCTCACCGGCGTCACACGTCGTCACCACCTCTCTCTATCCAAAGAGTTCGATCTCTCGATCTCTCAATCTCTCGATCTCAACGCTTATGTTTCAACGGTTTTTGCGATTGAATTTGTGTTTTCTGAAGTGTAATTTGCTACAGGATTGCGGATCATGATCGGCGACGAGAGGAAATGAAGAGAACGATGAAGACTAACAGCAGAAGCGTTCTTCAGGCGGATGAAATCGACGGTGAGGTAAGTGAATTTGAAGTTGTTTTCAGATCATCATCAGATCTGAGAGTATTTCACCTCAATAATGGTGATGACGATGATGATGATGATGATCAATCGTCACTTCGTCGTTCTCCTTGTGCAGCAAAAGCTGCTTAGGAGTTTCGTTTTTTAGAGTGTTTTTTCGTTTTGCTTTTTAGACATGAAAACTCTTTGTGATCTTCATGAATCAGCTATGAATTTGCCCTAATTCGATCTGTTGATTCGTGTATCGATATCTACTCGATGTTGAACTCGTGTATTGATGTTGAATTTGCAAATTACAGCGTTGATTTGTCGATGTATGCATTAAATTTGTTCTTGCAGCTTGTGTGCCTCGAAATATGTGTTTCGAAAATATCTATAAATGTAGTATGAAATGATTGAGTTAGATAATATATTTAATTTTATCAATTACTCTTGAAATTAAAACTTTAGCATGAGTAAATTTTATTAACTTGGTGTAAAAAAAATAATAATATATTTAGTTTTAATCTAAGACGAAAAGGAGAAGAAAACAAATCTCATTTTCAGTCTAATTATAATGTAACTCGTACTCTTTACTGTTCACTATGAAAGTGCAAGTATAAACCTTCACATCATCACATGTCTAAAAGGGAACTATGTACAGTTAACATGATGACAATGAAAAGATAAACTATTATAACTCTGTATAAGTGTATATTTTAAAATAAGATGACTAGTAGTTATTCACTCTTGGTTGTCTTTTTCTTTCTTTTAATTAAATTATTATTATTTTCTTTTTTGTTTTTTTTAAATAAGATGACTAGTAGTTATTCACTCGGCGTTGATTTGTCAATGTATACTTTAAAATACATGTTATTATTCGTTTGATTTAATGTTGCAAATTTTAGTACATTTGTTAACGTATTCGACTACAAGTACGTAAAAAATTGCTATGCTCGTCACGTAGCGTGGATTACGAACACTACTCTTTCTGCTCTAATAAAATGGTATATTCGGATGTCAACATCAGAATCATCCTCATCAAAATTTTCTCATTTTCCTCTTCTATTAAATATTACCTTAATTACTTATAATATTATCTAACACTTTTATAATTTGAAAAAATAAAAAAATAGATCTATTTATTAATATTATTTCTAAATAAATAATTTTTTATAAAATAATATTTTTTCTAAATCATAAAGCTTTTTTGAAATACTAAATATTTTAAAGTTGGTATTAACTTCAGTTTTTAAAACCAAAAATAATTAAATTTAGGAGCTATAATAAGGAAATTTTTAAAAATGATATTTTTATACGATATCTTTTAGAACAAAATGTTTTTTTTAAATCCAATAACAAAATTATAAAAAGTTGATATAACTGTTATATTACATGTATTTATTTTTCAAAACATAATTTCAGTCATATCATATTTTAGAATATTACTTTATAATTAAATTTTTTTTTATATTAATATTTTATTTATTCAACCTGTGTATCACACATGTTTACTAAATATAGTGTTATATACAACCAGATACATCATAAAAGGGAGCTACAAATTCTTTGGTAAGTTTTGTTTTTAATTTACTGAGATATCATTTTGTTCATTTTCGTGAAAGGGGATCAAGGATAAAGTAGTGAAGTACGTGAACAAATAGGAAAAACTATAATTGTACCATAGAACATGCATGTTGTACACTATAATCTTATGGAAAAAAAAAGTTGAGATAAGACGGATGCATCACTTGTGTAGGTGGTCCAAGATTAGGTTTTGATTAAGCTTTACTCTTTTATTTGTTTGAAGTGTTTTTGGAACTGAATTTGACTAGCTAGTCGGATCGGTTAAACTAGAAACCGGTCAGGTTATATCTATCTCGATCGTTTCTATTTGAATCAATTGGTTTTGAGTCATACTGATGAAATAGATCGTGTGGTCAGACTTGTGATACCCTAAATAAATTCTACATCGGTCGTGGACAAAATAAATTTTTGGTTCATAAGGAATGTCTGGTCTCTAATATCACTAACGTGTTTTTGCGTATTTACTGTGGATGAAAGGAGAACTCCACAGTTAAGCGTGCTAAGGTGACATTAATCCAGTGATAAGTGACCTCCTTGGAAAGTTTTCACCCAATCAACCAAACGTAAATCCGTGAGCTTCTCGTAAGCGAAGTGAAATATATAGTGATATGAGAGGCTGGGTGTTATAAGACTAAATTTCACTTTTTATTTTTTATTTTTACAATTTTGTTCCTCCTTTGAATTCTTAATTTTCTATTAATTTAGCATTCTAGTAATATATTGTACCCAAACAAGTACAAACTCACATAAGAACATATAGTACTCACGTTCTGTCATACTATATATGCATACATATATATACATACATGTGTATATATACACATACATATATATAATCTTCATTTTCTATTACTAAATATATCAGTCGGATTAACTAGTCACGATCGTCCGATTAGCGAAATAGTAATAATGTTGGTTCATTGTCCAGTCTTGTTATAAAAGCATGTACGCTCATGATTTAAGTGTCAACCACTGCTTTAAGATCATGTTCTTATATATTCGGTCTGATAAACACGATTTTCTTAGTTCAAAATGTCCTATACAATCAAACATCTTTCGAAACCAACACTTTTGATGTTATTTGACGTACAATGATTTCTATATGCATATTATGTATATATCCCAGTAGGATAATGATTTTTTTTATAACTCTAAAATGAGCCTATAAAAATCCAGGTTAGATTGCAATCTTCTTTGTTCGGGGCTTGTTGTTCGCAAAAAATCAATACTGGTTGTTACTATTACGCTGTTAGAATGTGATATGTGTAACATAAATATGTTTATCAAAGCGATTTATATATTAAGGTCTATGGCTTGTTTTCTGACATGCCAAGTCAAAAACATTTGTTTATCAAAGGATTTGGCACTTTTAAGTTTTATCTGATTTTCAACAAATGATGTGGTAAGCTCGTATGAGAAGGTACCATCGATGATATTGTGCAATGAGGGTTATGGACGATTACTACGTATAAAGGAAAAGAGGACAATGGATTGTAGGATAACTTGTACTATACTATATTTTGTGACATTATATATTACATAACTAATACATGTACAATTGCCAATTGGGATGAATTGTTCAAAATCACCATTAATCTTCGTATAGCTAGGGTGAATAGTTCCAAATCACTATTGATCCACTTCTCACATGACGCTATTTAATTGGACCGCGAGTTTTTTCTCCTTGTGTATTATGTCTACAAACGGAGAGTACAAAACACTAAATGCTCATTGGCTCCGACAATAGGAGCACACATGACTTCCCCCTTATCACACGGGTTCGAACTTGACCAACCTTTTTTTTTCTCTCTTTTCACCAAAGTTTTTAATCTATAACAAAATAAATGGACGCGTTAAAAATCAATAAAGTGCATTAGCCCAACAACAAAAATGTGTGTGGTCTCCCCCTTATGGCCCCGGTTCAAACCTAGCCCGTTGTTATTACTTTTTTCAGGTTACTTTTGGGTTTCATTATTAACAATTGTTTTAGCATGCAGTGAAATTTGTTTTCTTTAATCTTCAAGTTACGTATTTTAAAATTCCTATTGCACCCATGTTTCCAGTTAAACAACTGCGATTTACAACCATATGTACACTGAAAATTTGTTATATTCATCGCGTAGCACTAGCATAGAATGCTAGTATAACCAATTTGGTTGTAAAAGATGCAACATCACTAGAAGACGTACATAAGTGTATACTATGATTGTATTGTTATATAACGTGGGATCCAATATATATGAAAGATGATGCTCTTAGGGATTGAACGTGCCTTACGTTAATTTAGGATTTGTACACGGTATGGGACTTTTAAAGAGTTGTTATTTACTATAATTGTCTTAGAAGCAATTTATATTTGAGTCTATAGTGACTTGATATTTTCTTTTAAAGTTAGCATTTGATACTAGATTTTTCTAATGGAATTTAACCAATGAGTTATATATCAATTGGTTTGTGAGAACACATCCCCATGAAAAAAAATAAAATTATGAATGGTAGGCAACTCGTATATATTGCACTCTACGAGGTTTATGGCATTATAACCAATCTGGTAATGATAGTTTACACATAGATGACATAAGTAACATCTATGCAATACATGCATAGGTTTGGTCGTATAACTATATCATGTGGGATTTATGTAAGTAAGATGATGCTTTTGGGAACATACACATTCAACAAAAGCTGTAAGTTTTACGTCAAAATAAGATTCGTATGTGACGTGCCTTTTAAAAAGTTATTTATTTATTTATCATACACATACTAGAAGCGATAGTGGTAAGTCGGGCTTACTCTAACATTTTTAATGAAGGATAGTGTTGATGACAAACTCGTTACACAACAAAACCATGAAGTTTGAGCAAGTAACTCTTTATATTAAAAATTAAAGGTGTAAATAGAGTTGAAACACAAGAGCATGCGTGGATTCTTTTTTAATATTTATTGTTTAAATTGAAAAAAAAACTGCTTTCTATTTGGGGATTACAACAACTAAGTTATTTATTATTTGGAACTAAAACAATTAATTAATTTATTTGAAACTGAATCAATTAAAAATAACATAAAGTTAGAGAATTTATTACTTACAAACTCATTTCGTTACATATAAAAATCACTAAAAATAACATATAAATGTCGCAGTGAACACGCAAAAATATGATCAATAAAATTCCACTTTAAGTTAGTCATGCATTTCTCGATCGCGTATCTTACAACGATATGCTTATAATTATTTTTCATTAAGTTCTACAAACTCGACTCCATTTCAGTTTATTGTTTTCACTAATTGTTTGTTCCTCCCTGTAAGTACCCGTTCCCGGGACGCTCACAATTGAACAATCATCGCACATAAAACATATGATTTATATTAACTTACTAAAACGTTGCAGCGGAATCATATTAAACAACCATTTCATTTCATATAAATAATCGTTTTTACAAAATAATAATACAACATTCATTACAAAATATCGTTTGTTCGCATTATAATGCAAAAACATTATCGCAACATAAAATGGATGTCAGCCAAAATGAGCCAAGTAGCCACCTATGCCATCCTCAGCAACCATTACCTGTCAACTGGAATATGCATAAAAGTCAGTGTTGTTGTGTGAGTTCTAGATTTGAAATAACTATACTTTTCTTTTGTTTAAAACATTTCTTTACTATTGTACGTGATCATACATCATACATACACATAAATAATAACATTATTATCGTTTATCATCATTCGTTCATTAACTTTCGTTCGTTCATCATCGTACGTCATCCTTATCATTCACTTTCATTCATAATCTTCCTTACTTATCTTTCGTACATTCTTTAATTCCCGATGACACGTATTGTACCCCGGATATTGTGCACGAAGCTGACACAAGGCCCTGGGGCAAGTACACTCATCATTATCATTCATCTTTCATTCTGCACCAATGTCATGTGCTATACCCCGAACATTGTGCACGAAGCTGGTTACTGGGCCTGAGGTCTATCAATAGACCCCGAACATTATGCACGAAGCTGACTCCAATACCTAGAGCAAGCGACAAGGGTCCCATACATATGGTCAATCACAAAGATTTGACCCCAGTGTGTATCCTTCCGGGGTAGCTAACCCGCACATAGTTAAGCTAAAACCCTTCATTAGGTGTAAATCTCCATACATTGCTTGCAAGACTTTCTTACATTCGTTCGTTCATTTATGCATGCATTCATTCTTACTTTATGTTTCACTTATCATTATCATTAACTCCCGCTTTACGTTACATAATACTTTTCGTTCTTTTCATACTCATAACACGTAATTGACTAATAATAAATAATAGGAACATAAGATCAACATAACATATTCATACATAGCATCACATAAACATCACATACCCCATCACATATCATCATAAGCATCATACATCATCCATTCACAAACACATACACGTGCACAACGAGTACAAATCATCATAGGAGCAGCGGGGGTTCGGGGGTGACATCCCTTGTAGCAGGGTCCTAGGGGCAACGCCCCTGGCTGGATCATTTAAATCGTATATTTAGTATGCATTTCCAACCCCAAACTAGTTCAAAACCTTTAAATAGTGGATCTAGAACTCACATGGACTCGATGAGTAACTTCTCAATCAAGCTTTCAAAACCAGGGTCGCACCACACATTCTGCAGATAAGTTAACACTCAAAGGAGTTAATTTTTGCCTAATTTCACTGCCAGATCAGCAATTTCGCTACTAGTTTCGCTGACATCTTCGCTGGTAGTTTCACTGCCAGTTTTGCCCAACTTTCGTTGGATAACCATGTTTGTGAAACTACCTACGAAACTATAGTTTTGCAGGAAGCCTTCACAGTTTCACTGGACGACTACATAATTTCGCTGGATAAACCCTTAATTTCGTAGAACAGGCTGAATATTTCAAACCAACCCATTTTGACCCAAAACTTCAATCTTTTACACCCAAAACCTTGGTTTATCACCCAATAACCTATATTTATGCTTCTTACATGTTTTCTTACACAAAAACGTGAATTTTGGGCGATTATTTGCCACTTTCAAAAACCGCAAACCTTAGAATCCGGGTTTACATCAAAAGGAACGATTAAATGATGGTTATTATCTGGATTGTTAGTGTTTTCTTGTTGTTTGGATGCCCACGAACACTTATATTCAATTCCGTGATCAATCGAGCCTTGAATCTTCAATTCTCTTCACTTTCTCTCTTTACATTCTCTCTCTAGAAATGGGGTGTTGAGTTGCAAATGAGAGTGGCTCAAGCTGATCCGTTTATATATACCGGTCGTTCCCGAGACCTTAAACTCGCCAAACACATAACCCGCCAGGTCTACTCGGTCCATACTCCAGTTCTCGCTTATTTTATTTAAACAATCCTCGCTAAGCCTATTATTATTAATTGACTCGTTTTGATTTTATTTCGGGCGTTACACTCCTTGTTTATAATCATATTTGTGTTTATTATAGAAGCGAACATATGCTTCTGATTTTGCTTGACAGACATCAAATGATATGCCAATGTTGTTTTCAGAACATGAATGCTCATTTGGCACCCTTTCTTGCTAAGTCATGAAATGATGTGCATGTGAGACGCTTCTCATGATATAAAGACGTAAACGATTTGAATATTTATAGAGTACTGGTGACACATTTAATATGCAAGATAATACTGACTCGCACGTTATCATCCAAGATGAAACGAAAAATATGGTGTGGTTCCATATAGTATGTCGTCAATAATAGTTGACCGATCAAAGCCAATGGTATTATTTGAATCGACAACATCGAAAAATACGTATCAACAGACGTCACAACTTTATCATTACTAAAGTATGGCATTGATCACCAGACATATATTAACCTCCTCACACATTAAGAGCTTGTTTGACAATTTTTGAATGATTAAGTGTTGAACCAATAAGATGTATGAAACATTAAGTGCTAAACCATTAAGAGGTCTAAACCATTAAGAGGTAATATATCGTTTAATTATTATAAAACAAATGTCTGATCAATTCAGATAAGAGGTCTTAACCATTTAGCATCAGACCTTTTAACCATTCAACATTAGTATAATGTTTAACCATTCAGAGGTAAATGTCTTAACCATTTAGACATGTGCTCACGAAACAAATAGTCTGAACCATTAAGTGCTGAACCATTCAGACATCTGAACTAGTCATGTACAAAAAAACCGGTTCGAAATCGGTTCACTTAAAAAAACCCGAAACCGGTTTCAAAGAAAAACCGGTTTGGACTAAACCGGTCCCGAACCGCCGGTTTCTATACTAGTTTGCTAGCCCCGCACTCAAAACAGGTTTAAAAGTTAAAAACCAGTTAAATCGGTAAGAAAAACCGGTTTGGGTAAAAAACTAGTTTCAAACCGGTCCAAACTGGTTTGATAGGTTCGAGTTTTTGGTGAGCCAAACCGATTTGTAACCCGAACCGGTTTGAAGATAAACCGGTTTGACCCCATCACGAAAAAACCGGTTCGGTTTTGGCATAAAACCGGTTTGTACATGCCTAAATTTGAACTATTAAAACGCTGATTAAAAGGCTGTCAAACAGCCCTTAAGATAGTTTAAGAAAAAGTAAGAGTGAAAGCTTTTCAAATTTTAACTTTTAAAAAAATAAATTTAAATTCAAATATACATAATTAAATAAAAACCGGCTTGGGAGTAAGGCATTAAAGTTGAGAATGCACGACCGATGATCAAACCCATATGTAAAATCCGCAAAATATTCACAACCGTCAGATCATTTAATCCAACAAATCTTAGAAAACCATAGCCTAAACCTTCATTTGCATCGGTTATACAGTCTCATTGCAGTCCACATTCTTCCTTAACAATTAATCTTTCGATCTCATCAAAGCGGCGAAGTAGATCATTAACAAAGGTAATCGTTAACCTTTCTTTCACTCATCTTCATGTTTGATTGTTAATCTCTGTAAGTTGTATCATATGATTTCTGTTTGTTTGGATCGGTTTTAGGGTTTCTATTAGGTTTCATCGTAGTTGAATTCTTTGACCGGATATGTTGGTGTTTATGCTTGTTGATTGTACTTGTTAATGAAGCGATCGGATGAGTTGTAAATATACTGAGTTTTGTCACTTTATGCGGATTTGTTGAAGTTAGTTGTTTAAGTTGGTTTGTTGTTGAAATCGTTTGGTTTTGATTTGAGTATTATTTATAGTTTGTATGATTATGCCGATTTTATTGATATACTGTCTGGTTTGTTCATGATTAAGTTTTTGTTGTTGTTTTGAGTTGGATTCGAGATAGAGTTTATATAGACTGTAAACTGTCATACTTGTTTCAGAAGTTTGATGTGTTCTTTCAGATCTGACTAAAATATATACCTACTCTGTTTACTGTATTGAAATTAAGGTCAATCGTTTTTGTTTTTATGTGATGTTTTATGCTAATATGATTGTATGAAGCTATGTTTAGCCTTTTGTTATTAGTTGTCAATAACTATTTATGTTGTAACATTTGAATTTCTATTTGACGTAGCAAAATATATTTGGGTAAAAGTATTCTGAAAAACACAGTTATTTGTGCTTTAAAAAACGTTTAATATATCATATTTGTCCTTATCTTTGATGCATATTTGCATTGTAATTAAAATATACTAATGTTGTTATGGAACTATCTTAAATTTTTTATTTTTGGTTTAAGTTTTGTGAATTCTTTTTAAAGTTAACTATAATATGGAGTTGAATTGACATATTCATTCACTGCTTTTCTTGAGGTCATAGTTTGGATTTTGATTAAAAGTTACTGAGTAATTATATGTGAATTTACTGAATATTTTTAACTGTTTTGCTAGATATCTTAGAATGGGTAAAGAAAATACTCACATGAGCATTGTGGTTATTGGCTATGTCGACTTTGGCAAGTCAACCACTACTAGTCACCTTATTTACAAGCTTGGAGAGATTGACACGCATGTTATTGAGAGATTTGAGAAAGAAGCTGCTGAATGAACAAGCGGTCATTCAAATACGCATGGGTTCTTGACAAACTAAAGGCTGAGTGTGAACGTGGTATCACCATTGATATTGCTTTGTGGAAGTTTGAGACCACCAAGTACTACTGTATTGTTATTGATGCTCCTGAACATCGTGATTTCATTAAGAACATGATTACTGGTATCTCTCAAGCTGATTGTGTTGTTCTGATCATTGACTCAACCACTGGTGGTTTTGAAGCTGGTATTTCTAGAGATGGTTAGACACGTGAACATGCTTTGCTTGCTTTCACCCTTGGTGCGAAGCAAGTGATCTGCTGATGTAAGAAGGTGAAACTTTTGTTGCTGTTATTTTATCCTTTTTGTTATTACAAGTTTATTGTTACTATATATGGTTAGTGGGGTGATTCTAAACTGTGGGCTATGGGACTGTTTTTATTAGCATGTAAGTTGTTGCTTAACTTTGTAAGGGTTAAAGCTAAATTTTGGGTTTTGTTGTACTGGTTGGCTAGCCTAGTACTATTGTGTTTGACCCTTTTAAAAAACAATTAGTCCGTAAACTATAATCTTAAATCTTAAATTTGTTTGCATATTAAAATTACATTGTTCTGTAACATGTTTTAGGAAGTTTTGTGCACAAAACTTTTAATTTGGTTGATTTTAACGTGCTTGAATTTTTTTGATACTGTTTAGATTATCTTTATGCATTATGAGCTTATTTCAATCATCACTTGCAGGAAATTAAGCATGACTAACTTTGGTTCTCGTTAATTTTTTTTATAGATGGATGCCACTACCCGTACTCTAAGGCAAAGTATGATGAAATTGTCAAGGAAGTCTCATCCTACCTGAAGAAGGTTGGCTACAACCCTGACAAAATTCCATTTGTACCCATTTCTGGATTTGAGGGTGACAACATGATTGAGAGGTCAACAAACCTTGACTGGTACAAGGGTCTAACTCTTCTGGAAGCTCTTGACCAGATTAACAAACCTAAAAGACCATACGACAAGCCACTTCGTCTACCACTTCAAGAAGTGTACAAGATTGGTGGTATTGGAACCGCGCCTGTTCGAAGTGTTGAAACTGGTGTCATCAAATCTGGTATGGTTGTTACTTTTGGTCCATCTGGGTTGACCACTGAAGTTAAGCAGTTGAGATGCACCACAAGGCACTGACTGAAGCTCTCCCTGGTGACAACGTTGGGTTCAACGTCAAGAATGTTGTTGTCAAGGATCTGAAGCGTGGTTATGTTGCATCTAACTCAAAGGATGACCCTGCTAAGGGTGCAGCCAGTTTCACCTCACAGGTCATCATCATGAACCACCCTGGTCAGATTGGAAACGGTTATGCCCCAGTTTTGGATTGCCACACCTCTCATAATGCAGTTAAGTTTTTTGAGCTTTTGACGAAAATCGACAGACGGTCTGGTAAAGAGTTGGAAAAGGAGCCCAAATTTTTTAAGAACGGTGATGCAGGAATGGTTAAGATGCTTCCCACTAAGCCCATGGTTGTTGAGACTTTTGCTGAGTACCCACCACTCGGTCGGTTTGCTGTTGTGACATGCGTCAGACAGTTGTAGTTGGTGTGATCAAGAGCGTGGAGAAGAAGGACCCAACTGGAGCTAAGGTGACCAAGGCTGCAGTCAAGAAGGGAGCTAAATGATGGGGTTGGAGCGTTTTGTTATCGAATGATGATGGAGCTTTTATCGTATTTTGGAACTATCTTTATTAAGTTTATTTTTGGTTAAGAATTTTTGGTGTTTGGTCTTCATGGTGCTTCATTTCTGTACTCTAGCCTCACTTTGTGAGGATGGTGGAGGTATTGAGCAACTTGTTGCTTGATGACGGTGGTGCAAGTTACCAGAGGACAACTTTTGTTTGAACTTCTATGCTTTTACTAGACATGTTTTTTAAAATGTTTTTTTGTAGGTATTTACTTTTTATTATTATTTCTTGGTAGGTTTAGACGTACACAAACCAGGTTTGAGCCTGAACTAGTTTTATCTGGTTCCTGGTCAAGTCTAGTTAAAACTGGCTTTTGTTGAAACCGGTTTTGGTTAGAGCCGGTATATTAAAAAGAAAACAATTGGTTTGGTTTAAAATTGGTACACGTTTTAGCTCGAGTTCTATCCTGCTTATTTGGGTTTGAGAAATTTAAAATGGGTTTCGACTTTTTGACCTCAACCCTGATGCAGAGTTAGTTTGAAACTTGTTGTTAACGTCAAGTATGTAACACCCGGTTATTTTAAAGTAAAGGAAAGAGTGAATAAGGTGAAAGAAAAGAAGGAAAAGAAATAAAACTCAAGTCTAGGGGTAAAAAGTGTCCAAAGGACAAAATATTTGAAAAGTGGGTGTAAAAGGTAGCATGGCCGCCCATCACCCTTTCTACACACAAATCTTTCGGATTTTAGAGAGAGAAAGAGCAGAGCTCGGGTTTGAAGAAGAACAAGAAGAAAGAATTCGAAATCAAGGTAAGAATTCATCCTTTTATGAGGTTCTTAACTGGTTATGTCCTCGGGTTTATTCTTATGTGTGTTTGTATGTGTTCGGGTATGTTTTTAGTGGGTTTTTAAACGGTTGAATTCAATTTGCAAACGAGTTTGGAGGAAGCCATACTTAAAAGCTGCAAAGGTGAGTTCTAGGACCCCTCTTTTACTGGTTTTTAACTAATTTTGGGGCTGGAAATGCATGAATGTATGTTTTATTAAATTGGGTTTCGGACCCGTATGCTTGAATGTGTGTATGATAATGTTATGATGTGATGTGTGACTATGTTCATGCTTGCTGAGGTATGATTGTGTTTCTAAGGCTTAGAGGGTAGGAATTA
>BJCM01166405.1:6842-20385 GCA_018326385.1 Flaveria bidentis | reverse complement strand
CTCCCGTCGGGTGCTGTCAGTGAGAACAAGCCGCGACAGAGTTCGAACGAAATTTGTGTGCAAATGTTTATGAATCTCGAAATAACTTCGTGGATAGCTTCGAACAATGATCTTGATGCAAAGCCCTCTCTTAATTTCAGTTTAATTTGCTCGAAAGGTTGATTTCGATGGAAGTGCAGGTCGCGTTCTGGGGTGAATCGAATATGATGATTGTGTGATTTTCAGGAGAAATTTGGAGTTGCAAACGATTAAGATTAGTTAGATGGTTGTTTAGGCTCGATTAATTAGATTATTATTACGTTTAAATGCCCGAACGGCTATAAGATTAATGGGTTTCGGTTATTCGATCGATTTGAGTTTGTAATCGGCGTTTAAACGCGTTTAAGGTGTGTATTCAAGTTCAAATCATGTAATTGAAACGATTTGGGTCGGTTTGGGTGTTAAAACCGAGTGTTTTGTGGGTTTATGGGCTCATCGGAGCCGCAGCCGGCGGTGGCCGGCCAGAGAATCGGGTTTATAGGGGGGAAATGGTTTGGGTTTGATAAATTTACATAAATAGCCCTGCGGTTTCATACTTATTATTTTATGCCCAAAACTCATATATTAAGTTTCTAAAATGACAAAACACCCTTTTAACATTTTTAAGTTTAATAATTTTTATAAATTATTATTATTATTATTACAATTACTATTATTATTATTATTATTATTATTATAACTTGCTATTATTATTAGTATTATTAATAACATAATTATTACTCTTATAATTAGTTATTATTGTTATTATTATTATTATGATTATTTATTTATTAATTAATAATTAACATAATTAACTTTTAAACTAAAGGATTTAAAAACAAAAAGAAAATAAGCACAAATGGTCCATAAGTTTCATATAAGGCAACAATTTTCCTTATAAGAATAAACGTAGTTAACTTTAAATTTAACCCAAAAATACAAGATGTTACAGGAACTAACCAACTTTATAGTTGACCCTTTATTTTTATCATGTTTCAGGCTTAATACTTGAGGATTCTCTTCGTGCTCATATAAGACTTAGACTTAGTTTAACTAAATATGTTATTTCTTTGTTTGAAGTTCTTGTATTATATGGATTTATTTGTCTTGTAATGTTCAATGGTAAATGATATTTAATATTATTACAACTTATTTAGTTCCATGTGCTATAAACAATCGTCTCCCATTCGTCCGCCCCGATGATTCCACCGTCGGTCGGGGCGTGACACACATGATTTCCTTATCGATCTTATTCCTATGAAACTTGGAAGCTTTGACGTCATCATTGGTATGGATTGGTTAGCCAAACACCATGCCGAGATCATTTGTTTCGAGAAGTGCATTCGTATACCGTTACCTTCTGGGGATACATTGAAAGTGTTCGGTGAAAAATCCTCCAAAGGGCTCAAACTCATGTCGTGCACCCAAGCCCGAAAGTGCCTTAGCAAGAACTATATGGCTTTCTTGGCTTACGTGCTCAACACGAAAGTCAAAGGGAAAGATCTTAAGGATGTCCCGATTTGTACGAGACTTTTCTGAAGTATTTCCCAATGACCTTAGTGGCTTACCTCCCGTGCGTGAAGTCGAGTTTAAAATTGATTTGATTCCGGGAGCAAACCCTATGGCTAAGTCACCATATCGACTTGCACCATCGGAAATGCAAGAACTCTCTAGTCAACTTCAAGAACTATCCGAGAAAGGCTTCATTCGTGAACTTGGAACGACGTTTATTGTTAATCTTATTAATCTTCATCATATACTTATTGATCATGTGAGTTTCCTTGCCCTTTTTTATATATTTCACACTATTTTGGGTTGAAACATGATACATATACAACATACACTTATAAACGTTTAAACTTGTAAAGCACTTGCAATTCATCTTTATATTTTGTCATGGTTATTTGTGTGTTGTAAGTGATTATATGAGATACATATTTTGTTTCAATCAATAACTATTGCTAGCCTAGCGACGTCTTAGATCTTTGGGCCTGACAAGCCTATTTGGTGCTAAAGCCGATGTATTGCCGGCTGCTGATAACGTATGCTTGTTCATCATAGGAACCAGATACACTTATCCAATCATATATACTTGTAATCAAGTCGAGGTTTGGTTGTAACGATATGTGTTATATAACCTTGCTAACTCATAACCTATGACATGAATTGCTACTTGTAACCTTGTTATATTATGTATGAAAACCTTGGAAACTCACCAACTTTTTAGTTGACCTCTTATTTTTATCATGTTTCAGGTAATGCGCAAGTTTAAAGTGATCAAATGAAGCTTGCGATAAGCTAGGATTCAGACCTAGTTAATTGAATAAAAGGATTATCTCATGTTTGAGACTTATGACTGTACTTTCTTTTGAAACTTATAATTTTAATATTTACATTTAAATATAGCGTTATGTGACTGTGAACAATCTTAACCCTCACATCTCGATGATTCCGCCGTCAATGTTGGAGTGTGACATCAACCATTGATTAAATAGATCAATGATTTAGATTTGGTTTTCATAGTTTTTAGTAAATTATGGTTTTCTTAGGAACCATCCCCTATGTATGTGTGTATATATGTATATATATGTATATATATGTATATATATGTATATATATATGTAAATATATATATGTTAGTGTGGGATATTTATGTACATATGGCAGACATAACATGTTAGTAGTGTTGAGCGAGAATAAGCCACTCAATACATGAAGATAGATGATTTACGTATACGTAAAAGTGAAGGATTTAAGGGATCATATCAAGACGATTGATGATTTCTCAGTTTTGTTGACTAATTATGTAAAAACTTTTTGTACATGATTAGTTCGTATTAGATTGGAAAATGCTTGTCTAAATTTTATAGATGTAATAGTATCGTAATGTCATTTTGTCATATATGAAAACAATATTTACGTATATGTTACTTATGCTTACATTGTCCATATTACAATATGTGTACCTACGTGTTACATATATGTAAATTTAATTAAAAGATCAATAACTCATAATAACAAGTTAAGAAAAAAAAATGTAATATTTATTAGAAAGAAAAAAAATGTTATATGAAATATAAAAGATAAACGATAACTTGTTTAAAAATATATTGCATTAATTGTGGTAACTAGTAAGATTAATATTAAGAGAAAATCAAGTAAATTCAAAACATAAAGATAATTACGAAAATTAAATAGTTACTCATTTTATAAAAGTACTATTGTAATAAAAAGAAAAGGAAAGAATTATTAAAATGAATGGTTGTAATTATTTTTTAAAGTTCTCATATAAAATGAAGTTTTTATTTGAACCTAACCCATGAACTACATACATAAACACAATTAAATGTTTAATTTATACCCTTTTGGTCCATCACTTGCAATGCTTATGTGCATTGTGTAGAGTTCTTAACGCTCTCATGCTATCCTCATTCTATTCGTTTATCACTGGCGAAAGATAATGCAGTTCCACACTATTCCTTGTCAAACCTTACACCAAATGATATTTGTTATTAGACAGTCATGTTACATATGAACCACTCTCCAAATGCAATGAAGGTTTATGATTATGTTCATCCAGTTTGACCCTTAATGTTTAGTGATTATACATCTTGAAGCAGTAACCCTCAAATTCAAACAGATAATCTTTGTTGTTATCCTCAATTTGTCCCATATCTCTTCTTTCCTAATTAACACCATAATTAGTCACAACTATAACCTTTGAAATGTAACAACATGATAATAACATTATTCAGTGATATAACACATCTTCAACGTATGTTGTTAAATTTTCCAGGGTCTTAGACATTAACATTGGTATTCAAATTTAAAAGTTACATATTATGCATATTAATATAAAGTGATGACAAACTTCTCATCTTAACGAATCCAATATGATTCAAAATAAGACTACCTAAAAAAATAAATTGACCAACTAAATAACAAAACTAAAATAACCATCGTAATCTGATACAATAACACAACATATTAATGTTTTAGTTACTCTCGTGAGCGAATGATGCAGATATATAGTTTTCTAGCATATGTGAGTATTAAGTAGGTTTAAAGTATATGTATTCATTGTAAGAAAACACATTAATTAAAAGATCTAGTATTTGACTTAGTTTATTTTACGCAAAAACTAGAAAAAATCCACATTGTTGATGTACTCGATCTTACTTTACACTTTATGCACAAAACTATTTTTCACTATCGAATATATAACTTTGTAGTCACGAATAACAATTTTAACGGTTGCTACAAAACGAAACTTCAAATGTTGAATTAAATCACTATAAATGAATTTATGTCGGTATAATTAATAACTTTCTTTTCGTCAAAAGACAAGCATAACATTTCATCATTTCGAGCCTTCGACAAACCCTTCCCACCCTCTTTCGAATCCTTCACCGGAGGCTTTAACAATGGCTGAAGAGGCGGTGACGTCATCTCCCTCTCTATCAAACGATGACAAACCAGTGATCGTTAGGGTTAAACGCAAAAGCTATCACTCTCCACTCGAAGCTTTTTGTGAGTTTTTTTTCTTTTTTTTTTTTTTACAATTTCGCATGTTATAACCATACTTACGCATCGATTAAACCGCTAATAGTTGTTTCCGTTGATTCTGCTTACGTTTTCGTCTAATTAGGGCTTGAAATCAACGAAAGACCAGTGAAGAAGCCGTTGTTGGATTTTGAGAAGCTATCTATAACCGATTCAGCTTCCAAAGGTGCGTGTTACAGAATTTGAGTTACAGTTTATTAGTTTATTTGATAATAATTGATCGTATGGTTGATAATTACGCTGTCTACATTTAGTATGTTGTTTTGTTTGTAGATTGTTTTTGATAGTCATGGTATTTATTAGTGAATCGGTTATTGGAAAACAATTATGAAGCGTTATGAAGAAACTATGTGAAATGATGAGCTATTTTGTCTTCTTGCAGCTGAGGAATTGAAGTCTAGGAAGTTTTTTGTGCGACATGTGGACACTGTGAGCAGCTCTGATGTTGCTGTTGATGTTCTTCAGTCGTTTGCGGCGAGTAAGGTGATCTTTGAATAATTGTAATTTTACTAGTCTATGTGTTTTTGTTGTGTTTAGCCTTGTCCTTGTTGGCATCTGTAATATAATTTGTTTGTTGATTGTTTTTATTGTTTACTGTTTTTCTAGCAGCCTAATTCTGAACTTGATTCTAAAGCGAAACCTGAGGATCATAGGCGTAGTAACAAGACTGACAATGTAAGATCTCTGTCTTTGCCTTTTAATTAACGTCTAACATTTTATGTCCCACATATGCTTATGTTAATTATGTTTTGATATGTGTTATTATCGCATACTATTATAGTGGTATTTAAAATCTTGATTTGTTTGGTTGATGTCAGAATAAGTTTGTCTTGTGATTATCTTTCTACTATCTTTCAGTGCCCAACTGAGATTTGCTGCTTATTGATATCTCTACTTTCTAGGCCTTTTATTGGGATCTTTATCAAAAATCGATGCCAATAATGAGAAACAGTTTATTATTTTGTCATGATGCGGAAATAGTTTTGAATCATAACTTTACATTAACTTGATGATTTGATAGTTAATAACTGTTGCTAGTTTGAACACTTGCCACTTTTATATATCAACAAATGACTGCACACCTGCTGCAAATTTCTAACATTTCTTTAAAACTTATATGCTTTGTTGGTATATATGATAGTTGTTCTTCATCTATTATTTTGCTGAAGTTGTTTTTAGGTTGGGTGCTGAATTTTTGTTGTTGTTTTATTTGCAGAAACAGAAGCAGCTGCTTGTAAAAGCTAAAGAAACACAAGAGGTGAATTCAAAATGCATTTTGCTAGTTTCAGTTTCATCTCCTCTTTTTCTCTGTTTTTGTCTTGAATTAAAAGCCACATTTCTATCGCTTTTCCTTCCACTATGGATGTTATCACATGCTATTATGTTCTGCCTAATATTTATCCTATAAGTCTTAATTTTCTCCCTTGTTTTTTTCCTTTCTACTTCGCGTCATATTATTGCTGAATAGTGATTTTCTTATGATGTGGTGATTTAAGAAAGCTATATATCACAAGTTTTCTTGCAATTAGTTGCCGAAAAGAGGGAGAGGATTGTAAGCTAGAAATAATTGCTAATTTTGCTACTGTAGTATGGAAGTGATGCTATTAGTACATAGCTTCCAAATTATAATTTGGTTCATGTATTGAACTTGAAGATGTAGTGATGTATTGCATTCCCATATAGTGTAGTCAAGTCTTGGCTTTCCATTCTATAGCATTGATTACAGGTGTCAGTTTCAACGTGATTATATGGAATTATGGAAATGGGTCAATTCAGATTAGAAATGCAGTCACATAGATAAATATAAAACAAAGTAACACCGTAACATATAGCAGGTCAATGGGTTGATTGGGTGAAATGGGTCTAATTCCTAATCTGTATTTCAACCCTAACAATGTCCTAAATCGTTTTATTTAAAAGATATTGTAATTACTACTGTAGTATTATGGTTTTTGACTTTGTGTAATCATATTTAGTGCATTGATTATTAACTGAATTTAGAAAACAGGCAAAAAAAGTGTTAGGGGTTGGCCCACTTCTACCTTTTTTTTACTAGCAGATAAAATACTTATTTGTTTTGACTGGAACCTGTTTTTGGATTGTTACCCTGCATAAGACATCCCCTTTTGCCACTTCCAGCATGAATTCACTGCATTGTTGATTTCTCATAGTTTTATTGGTTCAAGAGCTTGATCTTTTACTGATTCTAAATCTATCTGAACCTTGATCTTCTATGTATATTGGAAAATCAAATAGTGCATTGTTTTCCTTAATATAAACATTTTATTTTCTATACAAGACTCACAGTTGACTTGGAAGACTTAACAGTTAACACCCATCTTTGTTCGTTGGGTTCTTTTATGATGATAATAATGACAAACATTTGGTTACCCTTGTAGTAATAATGTTAGAACTGTATTCATATATGGATTTACTTGCATCACAATATCGTTTCATTAACAAACAAGTGATTTAAACTAATAGACAGCTTAGGCTGTATTTGCCAAAATTCTGACTTCTTTTTCCTCATCTTAAAGTTCATCCCTGTTTGATATTTCCTATATTAGATGCTGATTCCTTTGTGATATTTCTGCACCAGAGTTTGGCAAAGAATGCTCGTTTTAAGCAAATATGGAAAAGGCGGAAAGGAATAGACACTGCTGCAGATGATGATGCATTGCATGACATGTATCGTCTCTATGATGTTGAGCGTGTGGATGTTGGGGAGACCAGTGAGGTGCATGAAGAAGAGTAAGTGTTGGTCTTACATTTTTACATATTTACATTTCAAATAAGAAACTAAGTTTTGAAGGAGACAAGTCAAATGGCCCGAAGGTGCCCAAAGGGTATATTTAATGTATAGAACTTTGTCAATCGTTTTATTCAAGATATTAATTTGTCATTTGAAATAATGTACTTTAATAATTGTATATGACTCTAATTGTTCATATAAGTTTAAAATTTTGGCCAAGGGCGTATCATGTCCACCCAACTTCTACCTGTCTTGCATTACAAGTAATTATTCTTTTTGACCCGATCCAATTTCAATTTTGATGCAGAGACGAGGAGGATCGAAGACTAATGCACAGTTTCTTGCCTTTATTGCAAGAATTCATTCCAAGTGCTGCAGAGGAAATTGAATCTGATTTTGACTATCACAAGAAAAAACAAGGTCTTCCAGTTATCTACTTGTGTTCATTGATTGGTGAAGAATTTAAATTAAGTTTTCTTATCTTTTTGTAGCACATTTTATATTTTTAACTTTGTTGATTAAACAGCATCAAAGGATGACTATGTATATGATTTGTATGCTGTCAAGGATGACAATATCAGCATGATGGAGGAAAACACTTCGTCCTCATTTCCTTTGTAAGGATTTGACTATGTCATTATGTTTCCGTAAATTGCCTGAATGCCCTTACCTTATACATAACCCGTTCATGTATTTTGGGTACAGTGTCCAAGTCGACGAAAATGATGATTTCTATGACGGCCCAGATAATTCAGACTATGAAACTGACGATTCTAATGGTTAGATTTCATTACACATACAATTTTAAGTATGAAACAAGTCGAGCCAATTCCGAGCTCACTTGAGCTCAAGCCCGGCTCTTTTAACTTAATAGAGCTCGAGCTTGAACGCGGTTTGTTTCCCGCTCTATTCTCAAAGCTGGACCTTTGGTTGTGAATAGTTTTTCAAGCTCAATTAACTAAGTAACTAGATTTTTTAAGCTTGCAAGCCAAGTCAGCTTGATGGATGAAGCTTGGGCTCAAGCTCAATTATTATATGAGCTCGAATAGAGGCTGAGTTGCTCTGGCTCGACACGTGCTTGTTTAAGGCTTTAAGCTTGGTTTGGTTTGAAGCTTTTAGCAAGCCGATGTTGAGTAGCTCACTAGCGGTTGGCTCGTTTCCAAGGTGGCAATTCGACCCATTTATGTTATGTTTAATCTAATGGGCCTGAAATAAATGTGTCATTTACGGGTCAACCCATCTCGTTTTCATCCTTTTCCTACCAATCTGTCATCACAACTCGCCCATATTGCCACCTGTACTTTTAAGCTCTTTTAGGCGTATTTTGGTGTTTCTTATGTTCTGTTTGTTTCTTTTGGGAGTTCAGCTGAAGATAATCCCCTGAATGATTATCCTGATGAAGAAGACGAGGATGAAGATGGTAGCGAAAGCAGTGAAGAAAATTCAGACGAAGCTGAAAGTGAATCTTCAATATCTGAAACAATAAGAGATCAGAATCTGTCAGAAGATGATATGCTGATGAATTATGACGAGGAATATGATGAGGACGACGATGATATGAACTATGTTTGGAAAGAAGATTAGTGTTCCTTGTGATTGTATATGAAGCGCCACACGTTCTTGATCATGCATAGTGTTAAGTAAACCATGGGTATTGGAAATTGGTGGTATCATCCTTTTTGTTTGTGAAACCTGTATCGGTGTATAATTAGTAGATGGTGATTTTGATCCGTTTACTTATCAATGTGATAAATTTTTTTGTATGTTTTATCTATAACGGGTTAATTGAATTAATATATCTGGTTTTTTCCGCCTCTTTCCGGCATTGATTCATGTGAGTTGTTTCACAGATTAGTCAAAAGTTCATGCAATTGAACTCATCAATTTACACTTCTCAAATCTTATGACTTAAAAGAGAAGTTGCAACTTGTTAGTGTCGTTAGTGTCACGTATATTATCAATTAATTTGTGTTGCTACTTGTTTGTGTTCATGCATGTTCACGTGTATGTGTTTGGTCTGTATGTCTGTATTTTTTAGTCAATTAAATTTATACAACGGTCAAAACACTACTATTATGAAATTAAACCAGTTCAAGCGAGGGAATCAACACTACCAACGACCATCAGGTGAATATAAACCCGAACATGATACTTGTAGATAATAATGAATACCATATGGAACAAAGGTTCGGTACGTTCTTCCCAAAAGCTATAAAACTTAGAAAGACCAAATCTTAATCGATAAACAAAACCTTATAAACCATAAATCCCTTCAAACACTACTGCAGAACAACAATTGATTCATTTGAGCCAAAAAAGATAATCCTCGACGCCCTGTCAAATTCACAACAGAACCTAAACAGCTCATGTCATGTCCTATCTTTGTTCCTTGTTACAGACCAACAAATGATTTTGATAACTTGTGTTCAAACTAACCTTTCTAAAAGGGGGTATTATTTTCTTCATTTTCTAGTTGAAGATGCTTCAGTTGCACAAAAGATCAAAGGGGATGATGAATAGTTAAATTCCATGCTTGGTGTATTTTCTTGCAATCATGCTAATTTAGTAGCAAATACGACCCGTCACCGCATGAAGGGGAGTAACCATCTCATTTCCGATCCGTTTCCATTTGCAAGGTAATATAATTTTTTCCATCCCTCTTCTGAAAATGCTTCACGACGTATCAGTCTTTGCCTGTCACAAACGGTAAATGATCATTTTATTTGTTTTGTTGTCGAGCACCACTGCAGTATCGAAAACATTTAAAAGAGATCACCATGCACAAAAGTTCAGCATTTGTCACAGAAGAAGTTTGATCTCATGCATCATAAACTTAAAACCAACCCAAAGATTATATGGTTGTAACTAAAACGTTGGTTTACATTTTTTCTTATGACAGATCATGTGGGAGTTCGTCAAGAATGTTCACTGCATAAATTTCTTAGCAAAGGTTACTCAGATAGTGCATGGAATAATGGCATCGTGATTCATGCGAATATGTGATCCATCAACTCTATTCTAAGAAAACAACTTTCTATTTGAACAGCAATGGGTGGCATAAAATAAAATAGCCTAGGGCTAGCGAGAAACAAGCACCCAAAAAGCCCTCTACCAGTAATTCATAAAAGATGAACCTTTTAGGAATGTAGAGTGTGGAATGCATAACCGATTTCAACTTTTAAAGTTTCATAACAATGATTTGTAAATCTCAACAACGTCCTAAAGTAACTCTAAGACCATTGCCCTAATTTATTGGATGGTGGCAGGGTTAGTAGGTGACATACCTGAGGTAGTAGTGTGAAACAACGGCTGCTTCATCTAGAGAATAGCGAGGAAACAAAACACGAGCATTTGATGGAACATCTGGTAAATCTTTTCTTAACTTTCCAACAGCTGTTGAATGAGAGAAAGCACCCACCATCATGGTGTCATGCATCATTGACCTAAATGCATTCACCTGGACACAAAACAGTTATATGAGAACATCTATAATATGCCCAAGATCATAACAAACTTAAAAAAACCAGTTTATTCACCATATACTCCAAATTATTACATTGATTATAAAAACCTGAACCAACTAACCGTTGCAACTTCTCTGGCATGAATTGGACGGCATGATCGATCAGTCACTGGCTCCTCAAATTCGGTAAATGTGAACCAACTATTATACTATTTGAAGCAGCAACATAAGGAAAGATTTCGGTCAGAAGTACAAACAGACCATCAATTTTGCAACACAAAAGAAAAAAGTCAACTCACTTGGTCAACTGCTATAAGAACAGGCATATCTTTAATAAGTGCTAACTCTTTCCTCAAACGAACCACTACACCGACAGAAGCATATGTGGTGGTGATTCCTGTCTGAACCAGGTCATACAAAGTTGAACCTTCTGGCATCGCCATTGAATCAGCATCTTTCATCCTTCCAACACCAGCCCCTTCACCAAGCGGTATCGGATCAGATATTTTACAAGGCAGCTTCATTAAATACTGTTCATTAAATTTCATGAAATCCTGCATCATAGAAACATGCTTTTATTACTGTCATATCATAAGAAATAACAGAAAGTAAAAAAATTACTGGATTCGTGCCTGCAAAATCTTTGCTGCTTGTACAGGGGTATCCCACAACCCAGTTTCGGGATTTTTGTAAAAAAGTCCTCCATGAGTCCAAGATCTGCCTTCTGGAACATAAAATACCAACCAGCCTTCGTCACGCGCCCAATGAACAAACATTGCAAGAGCAATACTCTTTCCACAGCTTACCGGGCCATCCAATACTATTTGCTTCTGAGCTGTCAAACCTGAAAGGAAAATTGCATTTAAAGACAATTTCTCCTACTATGCTACTGTCAGAAAATAGATGAAAGAACTTATGGTACAAAAATTCACAAGGCAAAATTTACCACTGAAGGTTTATTACCGAAAGATTAATTTGATACCAGTCAGAAGTTAATACCGATGAAGAAGACAAAGATGTAACTATTCTTGTAATTGAATTTCTAAATTGCAATTTAACTATTCTTGTAATTGAATTTCTAAATTGCAACTATCTTTTAGAAATTATAGGAATAATTAGCTACAAGTGTATACCATAGAAGATTGTAGGAAGCTGTGGAGTATCTTGTTCAATTAAGTTTTACGATCTCTGAATTACGCGTGTTCTTACTTGTTCTTAATTTACTTCCTTGTTTACTGTGTTTGATACTTCCACTACATACAACCTAACACCACAATTAACCTAAAGAGCAATTAAGTTTGATACTTCCATACATATTGTAATGCCCAAAAGTTTGACCCCTAGAATAATAAAAATACATGTTGAGGGGTTAGTTTTGTCAAGTTATATAACTGCACCCTCCAGCAAATAAAACTAGGGTTCCACGTTTCTTAGCCATCGACACTTCTTCCCATCAGTAAGCCACGTTTCAATCCTATGAAGAACACCTGGGAACCCTCGGTTTTAGCTGCAGATCCTCAACTCTTCTTTAAATCAACATCAAGAACTCATTTTGATCATGAATTGAAGCCTTCTTAGTCTGCGTAAGATGAGAACAGGGAGCTGTTGGCGATTCAGAGAATTTAACTAAATCGGTGGAGTTGTGGTTTATTCGACCCACATCAGTAGCAAAGGGAAGGAACAAAAAGATTGTGCATAGTAGAGTGTTAATCAAGGTTGTTTAAGAGTTTTAAGCTAGAAATCAAAGGTGTAATCGAGACATATAACTTCCGGTAAGCATCAACAACTCATTATCTCATAGTTATATACAATTAAGGGTTGAATAATCGATTATTGTTGAACCCTTCATTCAACAACAGGTCTAGAGGCTGCTGAAAATTTCACCCATTTCAATATGGGGCTGCTATCTTTAGCTTAAAACCTGCAATCTCATTCAAAGATTTAAAATGAAGATTTAAAGATTTGAAACTCAAGTCTACAAGTTTTCTTTTAGGTAAGATGACTTTATGGTTACTAAATCATATGAGTTCCATTGAAATTTTAAGTGTTTAAGATGTTTAGAGAAAATTTATATAATGTTTCAGTTTAAGTCAAAAGCATATGATTTCCTTTGATTTGGAGTAAGAGGCTAGCTTATCAAGTCCAAATTAACAGGTTGACCCGTTAGTCCTCTTTTACTTAAGGAGCAAAAGAATTAAGTACACGTCTAAGTACAAGTGAGTTTTCATGATTTAGATCTCCTTTTTACTTGTTTTTGGAGTTGAATACATGTTAGTGATGATTATTGTTTTAAAATGATTTTTAAGGTGTATTATTCTTATTAATTGTATGTTGACAAATCATTAAGCATGAATTGCTCGGGATATATATACATATAGTCGGTACCTAATATATTTGTCTGGAGTGCAAGCATTCGATGTGCTTCTTAGTGAACTCTCACTCGAATGTGTTCTATATGTTAACGAAGGTTCTCGTGGTAGTAAAACCATTGAACCAGATTTGATTTGTGTACAGCTTATTTGATTAATACACCGTGTGAAGATTTTTGTGTCTACATCATGGACTCACCAGCTTTATGCTGACGTATATTTTGAGCATGTATTTCAGGAAACCCGTAGACGCCCTACTCTCTAAATTACTTGGTGGTAGTAGAGTAACGTGTGAAGAATTTTGAAGTCTTTGATGATCCTAATATTTTGCGGAGGTTTGAAGGTGTTTTAGAAGACTTATTATGAAGATTAAATTTT
>BJCM01166402.1:0-15351 GCA_018326385.1 Flaveria bidentis | reverse complement strand
TAACTCTGTCAGAGTAAGAGTTTTGAGATTTTTAGTTCTCTTGATCACCACATAGTAGTGTGTCCATTGCCTAGGAAGTGAGGACATGAACTTTACAATGTCTCTGTTCTCAAGAGAAACTCCTCCATCCACTAGGGTATCCACAATCTCAACATACCTGAAGTACTGCTGAGTCATGGTTTCACCTGTTTTGAAGGTGAAATTTTCAAACTGCTGCTTCAGGAGATCTTTCTTGTTCTCCTTGGCTTTAGAGGAACCCTCATACATCAGTTTCAGTGCATCTCACAGCTGCTTGGTTGTTTTGCACTTCTTGAAACCTCTGTACATAGAGTTTGGAAGGGCAGTTTGAAGAGTTGTCATGGCTTTTCTGTCAATCTCTTCTCTTTTCCTATCTTCATCAGAGTAGTTAGCCACATCTTTTGGGATCATACCAGCACTAGTAGTAGAAGGGGTGCTGGGTATGAAAGGTCCATTCTCAATAGACTCCCACATTCTTGAATCAAGAGACCCGATGAAACCTTCCATTCGCAAACACCAGGTGTCAAACTCATCAAGAGTGATCATTGGGGACTTGTTCATGGTTCCAGTTTCCATATCAATTTTGGAAATGGCTGTCATTTGAAAAGTTTAGTATTTGTGTGTTTGAGGAATCTTAAGATGGTGAGATCTTATATCAAGAGCCTGGAATACTCTGATACCAAATGCACGATCGTTGAAAGGGGTCAGTTACAACACAACAACACAAAGAGGAGATTAACTAAAACTTAATCAAACAGTAAACTGGATTATCTAAGGTAAGACACTAAGAACACAAGTAATGTAAGAACACAAAGAACACAAGTATATGGTTTTCAAGAATGCAGTATATTGCTTTCTCTATGTTCTATTACAAGTGTTACAAAGCATAAAGGAAAGATACAAGAACATGAGATACTTATACTACATCCTACAACCGGCTATACTTTTGAAGCCAGCTGGATACAATTGACTAGACACAAACAAAATCAATTGTAGAGTCAAAAGTCAGATTGCCTTTTGACTTGTGACTATGACATGCCATAGCTCACATCCTTATCTATTACAAAAAGGATAAAGTATATGAAGTAGAAAGTTATAGACTCAAGACCTCAATGTACAGTTACCAAAAGAATGGATCTTTTCACCAACTCATGTAATTAAAGAGAATGACATATTGTTACATGATTTTACAAAGAAAAAAAGACATGTAATTGCATGATTCGTTTAAACAAGATGGATCACAAATAAGTCATTTAGAGCTTGCAGATGATCGAACATAGTGGACTATTTGCAGTCAATTTTGGATTAACAAGATCGTAAAATGATGTAGCTCAATGATTAAAGAGGTTGTGGTGATTGCTTAGAGTGCTAAGTAGGTGGTTCATAGTCACCGGTATTTATTAAAGTTTTTAGAATTCTAGAGAGAACTTCAAAATTTAAGTTGAACATTTTGTCCTTGATCTATAATGACACGCATTAACGGCTCTTAGAGCATTCATAGTAAGTTTTTCAATTTGATGTGAGTGTGTGTGTTATATTATCGCGTATGGTTGTAATTGGTTGTGAGTATAGAATATAAAGAATACATGGGGATTGTACCATAATTTCTTATATTTTGGGAAATAAGGTACAACCTTCATAATTTTTTTTATTATTTTTAAAAATCATTGTGAGTAGAGGAGAGAGAAAATATAATAATAAAAAATATAAAATAGTATTATTTAATTAAAAAAGAAAAAAAGTAATGTAAATGTATATGAGGATAGAAAAGTTAGTGTAATGCTCTTAGCCATTCTCTTATTCCTTATAAAATAAAGGATTCTCCATTGAAAACACTTACACCTTATAGTGCTTTAACCTATTGGATAAAAAACAAACGATCTCCTTCCCCGTGCTTTTGTCTTTCATCATATTCGCTGCAACTATTTTTTACTTTTGTACTAACTAATCGGACATCTTATTAGTCAAAGTCTCACTTAAGTAATCAGTCATTTGCTCATTTAACATGACGTGATGCCCTTCACTGGCAGTATATTCACGGGTAGTTAACATCGTTACGGGCCGTGAAAGTTTATATATATATTTTTATTTTTTTGGCACGATGTAATATGGTGTAATTTTATATTTATTACATTATTTGATACGATGTAATATTACTTAATAATTATTTGACTCGACATAATATTCCTCGTAAAATACTATAAAATTGTTATTAAATCATTTCATATCGGTAATTTAATTTTGTATAAATTTTAATGTCAATCTAGGATAATAATTATTTATTCGGTTCTGATTCTAACTATTACCTCCGTCGAGGGTTATAGTTATTAAAATGACGAGGGTGGTAACTATGTTGAACAATACAAAGATAATGCTGGAAATTTTGGCGGTGATAACGGCGGAGATAACGGAGGTCATAGTAACGAGATAACAAAGGTGATGTTTCTAAAAGAAAATTATCATATGAGATGAATTAGGTTATTATTTAATTGTTATAAATTTTTGTTATTTGATAATAACTAATTATATTATTTAAAATTATTAGGTTTTTTCAACTCATGAAGAATTGGTTGATTGAGTAAGTAATATTAGTTATGAAAATTGATATATTATTGTCACGAAACGGTCGGGAAAAAATAAAAGGGTTGGTAATTAAAATATGGTTAAAATGTGATTGTGGTGAAGTATATAAAGTATCACCCATTTTTAGAAACATGTTACAAAAAAAATTCTCAGTTTAAGGTGCTAAAAGCAAAATATTAAAAGAAGCTCTCCAATACCTACAAATTTGCGGTGTTAATCCTAATTATTCACATTTGAAGCGTATGTGTTGGTAAGGATGGAACCAAGAAGTTTAAGGTGAATGGGTTGAATAAAAGGAAAAAGAAAAGGATAATTCATAGTGGATTATTATAGATAATATGGGTTTAAGGCATGATAGTGAGTCAAATAAGTACATGTTAAGCTATTTATGAATTAGTAATTGAATTAAACTAGAATTAAGCTCATGTGTTGCGAAGGAGCGTAAAACCGTATCAAATAGCACCAATGTCACATTACTGTCAGCGACCACCGACATATGCGGACAAATAAAACCGAAACCTAAAATATAGAAAACATTAACTAGATCGATTTAGGACCTGCGTGTTGCAAGTCAAACGGGTAAAAATAGGCGTAAAAATGTTGAAACACATCGAAAAGTAAAGCATAACGTAATTGTACCACACATACATGTTGTAATATGTTAACCTTCAAAACTTAGAACGAAACATAAAATCGAAATTTACAAAAATAAAAGGTATAAAAGATAAAGTTGAAAGTAAAAAAATTGTATGGTCAAATTGAAAAAGATGAAAACATTTGAGTTAAAAAGTGAAAAACTAAAATTTTTTGAGGTTATATTGTAAAGACAAAAATTTTTTCCTTAAAAGTGAAAAATATGTTTTCATTAACACTCTAAATTTGCAAAACATAAAAAAATTTGTGTTAAAAATAAAAAACTTGAATTTTGTATGGTTATATTGAAAATACATAAAGTTTTGGGCTAAAAGTAATATAAATTTATAAAATACTATAAGCATAAGATACTAACACAACACATGTTATCAACAGAAAAATTGAAGAATAATATATTAGAAATAAAGAGTGCAGGGATAGAAATGTAAAAAAAATAGTAAATTATAAACAAGTATTGCAGGGAATATCTTTTCTTAAGCGATGAAAGTAATTATTTAGTGGTGCTTTATTTATCTAGGTTAGAAATGGTATAATTATTCTTTTTTGGAAGGAGTTTGGGGAATAGTTTTTGTGTTCTTAAATATATTGAAAAGAATTGTGTGAGTATTCACATAAAATTTCAAGAGTTTGAAGTTCTAATAAAAAAAGTCGAGCTCGAGAATAAACTCAAATAGGTAGATTTTGTGGTTCCTGACACAAATAATTTTCAACAATTGGTATCAAGAGAAAAAAGAAGATTAAAACCTGTGTTGGCGGTGAAGGTTCGTCCATTGTAGACCATTACTACATGGACACAAATAAATTTCAACTTGGCTTTAACACAACTATTGCGAACCAAACATGAGAAATCATCCCAAAAAACTAGTCAAATGAGTGAAGGAGCCAATTTGATCTACAAAACAAAAACCACACATTTGTTGCCAATACAACCGATTTAATACAAATCTCTTACCTTACAATGATTTTAGTTCATAATATTTGACCTTCTTAAAGGCTAACATCCTCATTGGTCACCGCAAATCCCCTATAGGCCATGAAGAGAGAATAAGAAAGAGTTATTATCGAATTAACAAGTAACAACGATTAAAACAATAAGTAGCATGGTAAAAGTATGAGACAACCAAAAAGTAGGATCATGATTTCTATTTGTAAGGCCTAACGTGGATTGATTACAATATCATGAGAAAACAAAAAATCAAAGAAAACAAAAACATCTAAAAAAGCGTAAGTTTTTATAGCATGTAAAAACTTCAACTAAAGCGAAAACATGAAGACCATGTGAAGACTTATATGACGCTAAAAGTTATTGACGTTTTGTTATTAAGTCCATCATTGTAATGTTTATAGAAAGGCTAATGCAACCAATATAACCAAAGTGTTTCACGCATGCATGCACTTGGTACTTAGTTGAAGTTGCTTCAAAAGTTTTTCAAATTGCACAAAAAATATTCTAAGTGTTAAAATTTTCCGAAGCCAAAGACCAAATCTTCCAAAACCACATATGAAGTCTTCCGAAGCTTCAAGACAAAGTCTTTTGAAGCCATTGAAGTAAAGACTAATTTCTTCCGAAAACAAACAAGAATATGCTTTTCTTGGATGTACTTTTGCATAAAGATGACCCATTTTCCGCTACAACTCAAAAGACTCTCCAACTTATACAACTTGTTGAAAAGATCCACGCTTTTGCAACTAAACATTAAGGTCTTGAGTTTGTAACTTTCTACTTTATGTAATTTTATTTTTTTTGTAATATATTAGGATGTGAGCTATGGCATGTCATAATCACTAGTCAAAAGGCAACGTACCTTTTGACTTTAAATTGATCTTGTTGTCTAGATTAGTGTTTCTAGCTAGCCTTCTAACTATGCCCGATTCGAGGATTGTAGTATAAAGTATCTCAGGTTCTTATCTTTCTATGTATGCTTTGTAACACTTGTAAAAGAACTTGAGAGCAATATACTTTATCCTTAAAAACCATATTCATCTTGTTGTTGTTCTTTGTCCTATCTCATTGTTTACTTGTGTTCTTAGTATTATAATATTGTCCCCATTCCCTATCAGATCTATTAAGTGTTCTAAATAATCTCCTTATTGTGAGTCTGGTTGTATTGACCATCTCTTACACAGTCCTGCAATTTGTATCAGAGCATTACAAGCTCTTGATTGTAAGATCTCACCATCTTAGATTCCTTAGTTTCACAAAACACTTAAAATCTCAAATGGCAACTCTCTTAAAGGCTGATATGGAGACTAGAACCATGATAGAGTCCCCACTGATCACACCTGAATATTTTGATACTTGGTGCCATAGAATGGAAGGTTCCATGTAGTCTCAAGACTCTAGGATGTGGGAGTTTGTTATCTCTAGACCTCTCATACCAAGCATTTCTTCAGCTACTGCTAGAGGTTGTATGATACCAAAGGAGGTGGTTAACTATTCTAAAGAAGACATGAAGGAGATTGACATAGACTAGTAAACCATGATTGCCCTCCAAGCTACTCTTCCAAACTCCATATACAAAGGCACAAGAAATGCAAGACTGCTAAGCAGCTTTGGGATGCATTGAAGCTCATGTATGAGGTGTCCACCGAAGCTAAAGAGAACAAGAATGACCTCTTGAAGCAACAATATGAGAACATCACCTACAAGACAGGTAAAACCATGACTTAAAAAATACTTTAGGTATGCTAAGATTGCTGATACTCTAATGAAAGGTGGAAGTAAATCTTGAAAACAAGGACATTGTGAGGAAGTTCATGTCCTTTCTTTCCACACAATGGACACATTATTGTGTTATTTTCAAGAGAACTAAGAATCTTAAGAATCTTACTCTTACAAAGTTGTATGGTATATTTAGTGGCTACTAGATGGATATAAACATGCAAAATTCATCTGGTAACTCCAATAATCAGCAGAGTTTAGCCCTTCATGTGGTTGAAATGGATTGTAGAGAACCACAATATCATCTTATCTGCTACCCTGACAACTCACAAAATGGTCATTTCATCACCTTCCCGGAGACACCAAGAGAGAGCTACACCCAAGGAAGCCCATTCGAAGAGACAAACTCTTCACAAGCTTTTCTATATGCTGATGAAAGGACATGTAGCTTTCTCTTCACCTTTAAAGATCTGGACTATATTCATCCACGTGATCTGGATTACATGGAGATAGTCTAGCAAATGGCTCTTCTCACTCATAGGGCCAAGAAGATCTACAAAAGGATAAGGAGGAAAGCAATGCAACGAATGGAAAGTTTGGGCTAGACAAAAGCAAAATGAAGTGTTACAACTGTAACCACATAGGACACTTTTCTAGAGAGTACAAGGCACCAAGAACAAATGGTTGCCAATCATAAACCAGAGCAAACTACACTAATAGAACCACCCAAAATTAGAAGCCAAAGCAACAAGTTGAAGTTGTTGTTGAACAAGAAGGCTTTGATTGGATCTTTCAGGTTGTGGATGCATCTCCAAACCAAGCACCAATGGTAGATCATGAAGAAGCCAAGGTATTGAAACATCTTTTTTCACTTAAATGTATTGCTGAAATTAACAAATATAGGTCCTATAAATTAGAGATGAGATCTGCTCTTGAGTCTTTAAACATGTTAAAATCTGATTTCAAAAGAGTTAATAATGATTACAAACTTAAAATAGAAGATTTATAGAAAACAATTTCCAATCTTAAGTTAGCAAAATGCTAAACTGCGCTTGTGATCAACAAAGCCAGTACAAAAAATATGTTCTTGAAGAAGATACCTTCAAGAACATGATATCCTCATCCTTGCATGAAAAAGTTTCTAATAAGAATAAGTAGGAACTAGGATCTATTAAGATAGCTCCTCCGCACACTTTATTATCTATAGGATCTCCAAGGTGTGAAACTAATGAAGATGAGCTTCCCCTCAAAGACCCCATGAATGAAGAGGATGATAAGAAGATAGTGAAGGATGACTCTAAGAAGAATGAAGAAGAGCATCCTAAGAAGGGTCATTATTCTTCTTGGGAGAAAAAATAAGTTGGGATGACCAAGTACAAGAGGAAGAACTTGATTAGAAAAGCCAAGAGGAAGTTAAAGAAGGCTCAAGAGATGAAGGCAACTTTCAACTCTAAGCATAATCAAGTGTTTATCTCTATAGGAAGTGAGATCTACTAAGATAGCTCCTCCACACATTATACTGTCTATAGGATCTCCAAGTTATGGAACTTGTGAAGATGAGCTTCCCCTCATAGACCCCATGAATGAAGATGATGATAAGAAAATAGTGAAGGATGACTCTAAGAAGAATAAAGAAGAGCATCCTAAGAGGGGAGAAAATAAGTTGGGATGACCAAGTCCAAGAGGAAGAAATTGATTAGAAAAGCCAAAAGGAAGTTAAAGAAGGCTCAAGAGATCAAGGCAACTTTTAACTCTAAGCATAAACAAGTGTTTATCTTTGCAGGAACTAGGATCTATTGAGATAGCTCCTCCACACATTCTATTGTTTGCAAGATCTCCAAGTTATGGAACTTGTGAAGATGAGCTTCTCCACATATAGACCCCATGAATGAAGAGGATGATAAGGATATAGTGAAGAATGACTTTAAGAAGAGTGAAGAAGAGCAACCTAAGAAGGCTAACTATTCTCCTAAAGAGAGAAATAAGTTAGGATGACCAAGTCCAAGAGGAAGAACTTAATTAAAAAAGCATAGAGGAAGTCAAAGAAGGCTCAAGAGATCAAGGCCACTTTCAAATCTAAGGAGAAACAAGTGTTTATCTCTGTAGGATTTGAAGTGGTAAAGGCTGAAGACTAAGTTATGAACTTTAGTACCAGGAGTTCTGATCATGCGTCAATAATCCAATGTTTAATTAGCCTAATTACATGAAATTATACTTTGATTACTATGAAATAGGTTAAGTTGTGTGTGTTTTTTTTATAGCGAATTGGAGGTAAAGGATGCATATTCTAGATGAAAAGAAGCAATAGAAGGAAGTACAAGGTGTAAAGTTGCAAATCAAAGAAGTTATGTATTTGGCCCAGAAATGCGTATCATACGTCGGTTAGCATATTGATGGGCGTATTACTGGGCATAGTTACCAAAAATTCTAGAGAGGTGGGCGTATAATATGCCCATGTTATGCCGGTGCCCTAACTAACTCCTATTTTATGGAGTTTCAAGATATTTAAAGATCAAGAACTCTAATTCAAGTGTTTTCAAGGTATCTTATTGGTGTTCCATGCTTCCCAATACATCATAACAATCATAATTGATTATCATCAAGCAAAGATCGAAGATTTAATGATGAAAATGTGTGGCTAAGTTTGGGTGATTGCTTTCGGGTAGAGAGTTCTTATCAAGTGAGATGGTTAGTCGTATTTAGGGTAATTATGTTAAGTACTTTGTGATTGAATATATTTGAGGTTTTGATTGAGTTAATAATTTGTTTATAAAGAAAGTTATTTCCTTTATCATAAGTTTTCGGTTTCCTTGCATCGTTAGCTCATTGAGAAAAGTAGATAATGTGGTATAGATGAATTGATAACTTTGTAAATGAACGAGTCTTCAAAGATTTATTTATCCAAGAATCGCAATCAGGAAATATCAGGTTAGATTGACTTCTAATAATAATCGCGGAATTATCACTATTTGTTGTTTAATTGATTGAATATGAAATAATAAATGCAATATGAAGTAATAATGAAGAAGAAAACAATTAAGTGCAATAATTGAACAAATATGATTTGATTTAATAGTAGTTCATTAAAAACAGATTAATAATTACAAAAGAACAAATAATAATTGCTGATGATGATGGTTGCTATGATTCTATTGATGATTTTGGTGTAAATTATGTTCCGGTTGCTAGGGTTTGATCGTAAGTTTATGATCACTAGCAACTATGTTTTTGTGATTAGTTGATGTATTGATCGACGTATTCTTAGGTATTCAGACGTATCTCAAAGTGTGAGCCTATGCCTTGCATTTATAGACTTAGGAATTTATTGTTAGGATAACAATGAATTTCTTGAAAATAGTATCTTTCTTATCATGGTAAGAAAATTACTCAGAGAATGTTATGATATGACATATTCCCTAACTGAGTTGAAGTCATTCATAGGTCTTGACCTTATGACATCACTCAGTGTTTGACTTGTTGACTTGATGTACTTGGTGAAGTACATGTAAGTGTTGGTCTTCCGAAGGTCAATAGTCTTCCATAGGAGTTACACCTTCTGTAAGAATCTTTACTTGGTAGACTTCATCTACAACAAGTTATTATTCCACAAAAGATTATTCATCCACAAAAGATTATCTACGAAAGAACAAATTGTTCATCCGTAGATGTTTCCTATAATTAGTTTATTTATAAAATTGACTAAGTATGATGTTAAGCTTACATTCACACATAAACCAACACAACTATGGGTTAACTTATATATATACATAGCATATATTAAGATAATGACGTACAAGAGTTTATTACAAAAATTGATTAAAGTTCTAAGCCTATACAATCTATCAAGAACTATCAAGACTAGATCCAACAATACTCCCCCTTAGGCTTAGATACTTGTAACAGTTCTTCAAAATTGACAACTCTTTAACTCTTGACACCATCTTCTTTTTAAAATAGGAAACTGCATCCTTTTGATCATCATACTTGCATTTGATCTTCAGGAAATCATCTTTAATGTTTCAAAATTCAACCCCAGAATATCCTTTTTGGTTGTAATAGTTGTCAAAACATTATTGTTGTTTACTATTTCTAATTCATCTTGTTCAGAGATTCTCAACTCAGACACCTCTTTTATATCTGTTCCTAACAACTGCCCAACTTCAAACTTCCTCCTCTTGCAGGCCTTAGCATGTAGTTTGTCAATTAATTGAATTAAATACACATACAAGCATAGGTCATTTTGAGCTTTTCTTCATTGAGCTTTGGGAAGAACTTATCATGAAGATATGAGTTGTAGCTTGGATAAAACAGTTTCATTTCAACCAGATCAAACAGTCATATACTCTTTGCCTTCTTTTTATCTTCTTTTGTCAACAGCACCAATTCTTTAGTTCTCTCAACATATCCCCATTCAATTATGGGAAATGTGTATTGATTGCCTTCAACTAACCTTGATAGTTATTGTTTTTCTGTTTGATATCCAATCCTCCTTAAGAATTCATCATCAACCAATGTAGAGGTGTTGGATTTAGATCTTCTCTGCCCTTGATTTCTTTTGTTATGCTTAACATCATCTCTTCTTACTTCTTTAAGCATATCATCTTTGAATTTTGTTTTCAACTTACCTACTGATACAGAGAAACCTTTTTCTCTTGGATTTATTGGGTAGTTAGAGATGATTAAGCTTTAGAGATCATGAATATCAGAATCAGGAAGATTTAGTATTGTTTCAACAAAATGGAAGTACTGAATCCTTCAAGAAGTTCTCTTGATTACTGCATAATCCCAGTCTAGATCATATTTCTAGGCCCTAATCATGTTTTCATCTGCAGATCTTGGAGTTGTGAGATGATCAAATAGTTGAATGATCGTGGACTTCTTTTCAATGATTTCTCTTACTGTTCTGCCAAGTGGCCATACTTTGCAAGGTCTCACATCCCTTAGTTCTCTTATGAGCTTTTGTTTCCCTTTATATTGATCTTTGCTTTCCACTATAACTGCTTCAACAAGAGCTTTTAACTGATGTTCATATGAAGGATTTGGAGCTTTAGTTCTGGATTTCACCCAGTCTCCACTTCTACTTTCATAACATGCTCCATGAGCTCACCCACTAATCTCCCTTTCAGCTCATGCATCTTGTAGTTGTGACTTTGCATCCAACAAGTCATATTATATTTGATGAGTTTTGTTGTATCATAGTTACCTAACTCTTTCATGACTTTTAGAATAGCCTGAAATGTTGAGAAGGTTTCATAGTTGTAGTTGGGAATCATGAATCTTGCAACCTCGAACTCTTTAAGCACATTCTTCATTTTAGTCATGTTCATTTTTTCTACCATGTCATACAAAAAGCCATGATTGGTCAATATCATGAACATTGCTGATAGTGGCCTCTCTTCCAATTTTGTTGTCAGCAGATCATCCATGATTGTTTCTTGTTGTTACTTGGGAGATGCCACCTTTTTCATTTCTTTAAATTCTTCATCACTCTTAGAATTGTCATGTGAAATAGGCTTCAAAGTTGATAAATTTGTTGATGGAGTGTGTTCTGGTGACATAGTTTTTGCTCTCTTTGGGGAATCTTGAACTTCTATCACTTATTTCTTGAAGTTCCCCAAATATTTTCTTTTCCTCCTTTATTGCATGATTGACTTTAAAGATTTAGGAGTTTGTTTTGTTGTTTTGGATAAGAGAGCATTTGATTCAAGTGCATAAATCTTCATCTTGAGCTCATCAGTTTCTTCATCTTTTCTTTTTAACAGAGCAGATTGATCAGCTAGAGAATTGTTTGCTCTTTCAACTTCTAATTGGAGCATCTCCTTTTCATCCTTCTCATGCTTTGCACAGTCTTTGAACTCTCTAACCTGCTCATGAAGGGCATCTATGACTTCATTTTTTTTCCTAAGTATTTTCTCTTAATCTATTTAGAGATGCTTCTTGGTGGTTCAACTACTCTTCTTTCTCCTTTATTATTCTTTTTAACTCCCTTATCCTTTCAAACCTCTTGTTTGACTTAATAGTCACCTTGCTATACTTAGCCACTAGGAAACTTTTACTTACCTCAATGTCTTCATCATTCAGATGATCTTCATTGTGAGTAATAACATCAACATAATGAGTTTCACCTTCGTCTTCTTCATTAATCTCTTTCTCTTGTTCTTTATTTACTTCCATGCATACTTCTTTAGTTTTCTCAGCTTCCACAACATCATTTTCTTCTCAAGGTTTATTAACTTTTGTAGAAATAGCACTTTGTAGTGCTTGGGATATATTCAAGTGATGGAGATACGACTCTTGATGAGGTTGTTGATGAAGTTGATGATCAATGGTGGGTGAAAAGGGTTCTATGTTATTAGAGTTGATTAGTGTTTAAGTTTGAGAAAATGATAATGGTTGGGTGCAGGCTTGAGACACTATTTCAGTATCACCAGAGCTGACTAAAGCTTGGGAGTGAATAGGAGAAATAGGAAACATTTGGTCACTTGCAGGTGATTGAATTAGTAATGATGGAGTGTGCTGATGAATGGGTGATTATGGGTGTATGGGATATATAGGCTATGTGTTCTTACTGGTAGGTGATTGAACTTGTGGAGATGGATAGTGGTGGTGAATGGGTGATTGTTGAAGAGAGTGGGATGTTTGTTTAGTAGCAGAAGGAGAAATGTCTTATTGATCTTCATATACCAATTCTTATGGAATATCAACATCTAGATCAATCATATGTGCAAACATTGGAATTTCCTCTCCTTAATATTTTCCACTTATCTTGTTAAGTACAAATCTGCCTAGGTGAGCTTATACAAATATATCACCTTCTCTTTTAGTTGAAGGCAACTCTACTGATCAGTTGGATAAACCTTGGAAACATGAACATCTTATAAGTCTTCTGAACTTTAATTTGATCACACAAACATCCAAAGATCTACTTTGAATAATTGTATGTTCTTCCTTCAAAGATTCCAATGATTCTAGAAGAGATATGTCTTGAAAACCTATCTAATCTAGATTTCCTGTTTGAGATACACTTTAGGTATACCGGTAAGGCTTGCACAATCTTCCTTTCTTTATTTCTCCCCTTTCAAAATATCTATCATATCCCAGCAAATTAAATATCGTTTCAATGTATATATTTTCAAATACATCTGGGTGACCCACCTCTTGTTCTCCCAGCTCAAGAACTCTCCTAATAGTCTGCTCATCAATTCTCACTTGTTAATTCTTAATCTCTGCATATATCACTTCATGCTCTCATTATTCTTCTATTTGAGTAGAGTTCTAGAAATCAACAACATGTGATTGATAAATAACTAGATTTGTTGTCAGAGCATAGAACAACCTTGACTGTCTTAAGTATCTAATGATTTGTCGACACCCTTCAAATACTAGGTTGTTTGCATTCAGAAAAGCACATACATTATGCTCTCTAGCAAATCTATTTGCCATCTGTACAGAAGAATGAGAGAAATTAGGTTAAAGTAGAATTTTCAAGCATAAGAATGTGAAGATTTTTGATAATAAAGACGAATCAAACAAATCATTATTGATGATTATAATATGTTTTACATTTTGAACAATGATCATAAATTGAATTAGAGATCAAGTTTAGTGTATGGTCAGACGTTTGATGAGGGTAATTTGAATGTTGGTGGAAAGAGCGGTTAACGTTTTGTGAACGATTTTCTAGATTTGAAAAAGTGTTCTTAAAAAGTGAATAAAAATGATAAGTAAAAAATATCATTTATACTCCATCAGACTTATTAATCTTATTTATTAAATGATGTGGGACCATCTTCCCTTATTACCCTTCTCTTGAAATGTATTGTTTCCATAGATTCTAGTTCTTCCGTAGATCATCTACGGATGACTATGCTTGAAAGAACTGAACTGAATCTGATGAAGTATAATTTCAAATTCCATAGATTACCAATCTTATGGAAATGTATTAAACTTTAAAATCCCATTTTTGAAGGATGTTCATCACATCCGTAGGTTACTAAACTACGGATGGTCATATTTTTCTTGTTGTGCTGAAGTCCAAATTTTGAACTGTAGCTTTTGTTGAATTGTAAAGTTTGAAACTTGTTAGTTTGTATGATTTTATCAACATGTTAGAACCATTTTTTGCTTTTGGACCTTGTTGACTTTGTCTACATAGCAAATATACAAAAAAATGATTTGACTTGAAAAATCTCATGTATCATGTAGCCAAGTTAGGGCTAAAGTCCCAATTTTCTTCATGATAATAAACTCAATTTTCATGCTAATTACTACTCCCCCTAAACTTGTGATTAATGATGAATTGATGTATTTATCATAATTTATCTAGAATCATAGCATGAAAGGCACTGGTCTATCCAATAGAACTATGAATAACTTAACTAAAATTATAGACAAAATCAATTAAAAACATATGTACAAGCATATAGAGACTTATAATGGGATCATACTATGACACTAAGCATCTTCTTGTATCAATTTGTTTGATGATATGAGACATGAATCTAGTATTGATTTCAAGTATGATGTTCCACATAAATTCAAACACGAGTATGCGTTTAACTAGGCATGATATTTATCATGTTTTGATGTTCATTAAAGATAGCTAATTATGGGTTCAACATTCAATTCACGTTAGAGTTTGTCCTCCATTTGTGACTCAATTCATCACTTTTTCACAATTAAAAACTATGTGCATTAAGTTATAAGTTCTATCTTGAGATTTATTTGAAATCTCATTAAGGGATTGATGCAAAAGCTCTTAAGTTAACATACAGTTGAACACAATGAATTCTTTTTACAGCTTGGATATGATCATCATCAGGTCACTAGGTCTTTACTTCCATAAAATTTAGGTGCCTTTAACATAGGACTTTGTTTACATAAAATAGAGGGATGAAGAGGATCATAATTTGTTTACCAGCTAGTTACAGATGTATACCAAGGTGTTCATAAACCTATGTCTTTGTTTACACAAAACAAAGAAAATATGATTTGCAAACATAGAAAATATAAAATGTTGTTACATAGTATGCTTGGGTGAGTGATTTGATCACATAAGGATTAGACTTACTTGCTTGATCCTTAAAATGGAATTTCCTACAAGCAGTCACCTTTTCAATATGTTATACAAGCCTTTAGGGGCTGTTTGATTGCGCTGACTGAGTAAGATCTGACTGAAAGCTGATCTAGTAAGAGGTTCTGACTGAGTCTGCTTCTGACTGAAACTTGGCTGTTTGATTTAGTATCTGACTGACTAATAACTCTGCTGAATGATAAAAATAACATTATTGCCCTGTTGTTTAAACGAGTTTGAATTTAACTGGTGTTGTGTAATTAATAAAAATAGCCAAATTAGAATAATTCAAAATGTCATACAAAATAGAAGTTAACATAAATCAAACATAATCCAAACAAACATATCGAATTCCAAACAG
>BJCM01166401.1:0-10819 GCA_018326385.1 Flaveria bidentis | reverse complement strand
ATGCGAATGGCCCATGCTAATGGACCATACGCATGAACAACTTCATACGAATGACTCAGTCACACGATTAAACCAGGAGACTGGATCAGTCGTATGACTATAAGATGAGATTGGCTCAGTCGTGCGAATGGATCAACCGCATGGCTCAATCGCACGAATGAACCATGCTGATGGTTAAGTCGCCCGAATGAGCAACCCTAACCTATAAATACCATCTAATTCGTGGAAAAATAGGGGAATTGAATTTACTTCGACTCCAGACGTACCCTAGCCGTCCAGAAGCCTCAAAGTTCGTACTCCAAGTTCATAGAACGCAGTAGATCGATTCCTAATCGATTCTTGACGTTAGATTCAATACGTTATTGTTTCTACGTTCGTTCTCACTGATTGGATCGCCAATCAAATAGGATTCTGCATTATTTGGTTTGGTTTAACACGCTAGTCAGTTGGTGTTTCGTTCAAATACCAGGTCCTAACAGAAACCCTAGAGAAACCTAACTTAGGCTTGTAGGTTAAATACAAGTAAACCCTAAATTTAGAATAGTTATATTTAACAAAGATCAATTCATGTTATTCATTGGGCAAAAGTGAAATCATGATTAACTGAAGAAACTCGTTTAACATTTACTTGAAGATGGAGATTTCGGGGTTGTTTGTTTCAGAGTGTTTGTTTGATTCAGATGTTTGAATGATTCATCACTTAATAGTTCAGAGTGTGTTTCCCAAGCAAATTTTGAATGGTTCATACATTTGTCTCTAAATGGTTAAACATTATATTAATGTTGAATGGTTAAGACCTCTTATCTGAATTTGTCAACATTTGCCTTCGAATAGTTAAGCGATATACTAGCTCTTAATGGTTCAGCACTTAATGGTTCAGACCTCTTATTGGTTTAGCATTTAATCTTTCAGAAATTACCAAACAGCCCCTTCAATGTTTAAAGACCTCGATGTCGAAAGTGATGTCGTGTTACCTCACCATCTTCAACTCTTTACACTTTATCCTGATACGCATAAGGTAGGTGTTCCTAGTTTTTAAAAAGACTCGCAGACTAACTTTAGAGTTCAAAACTACTTTTTTGATACTTAAAAGAAATTTGATGACAAAGATCAAATTCATTAAAAGAAGGATGACTTCATGATAAATATCAGAATGAACTATGAAGTCCTAAAGTGACAACAATAATAACCATCCCTCTATGTATACGTGTATACGTGCATCAGAAGATCTATAAAAAATGCTAGCCTCCTCCTTTGGATGGTCATCATAAAAAATGCTAGCCTCCTCCTTTGGATGGTCATCATAAGGTATGATGTCTTGACAAAACTCTACCAAAGCCACTTTAATAATCAACAGAAACATTTTATGACTCCTAACATACCTAACTATTTGTAAGAAACTATTCTACATCCTTAATCTCTCTATTTATATAATTCATATGAAATAACACCCTTTAGGGATCCACATACCAAATCCATCTAAATTAAACCAACATACACTGGTTAAAAACTAGCAAAAGCAATATCATTGGAAACACCTTAGCATGGCCAATTATATGACTAATGTGCTTAAACTTCCAACATAGGTTTAACGCAACAAATACATTTTAACCACATTTGAAAATTTTAGTCCATCACTTTCTCCATAGACACAAAAAAGGAGATTTCCATAGAAACTCACAGCATCTGACAAGTAGGATGATTCTTGTACGTTTACAAGGAAGGCTGTCACAATTTTCCATACTTCTCAATATATCCCTGCAATCAGTAGTACCTAACTGTCAATATTATCTAATATTGTTACATAACCTAGGGTTCCCGTACATAAATAGTGAGAAAACGCACCTCAACAAGTTTCACAAGTTTCGGTTGTGATGAAGTAAGATATGTGTCAACAGATTCTTGGATATTTGGAATATGCTCTGGTGGTAAACTGGTGAGAACCTTATCAACAGTCTTTTTAACAATCATTTTATGAGCATCTTTGCTCAATTTACCATCACGCCATGTTGGTCTCACTAGTTCTTTCACAAATTCTATCAAAGCAGCACGAAAATGTCTAAGGGATTTAGATTCCCTATGCATATCCCCATCTGCATCAAAATCTAGCTTAAAACTATTGCCTTCTTTTGTGGCCCTACCATCATGACTACTAACATTTACCTCACTTGCTTGTATTACATCCCCTACATGCTTTTTCCCTTTACTTTCACTTTTTGTATTTTCCTGTTTGGTATCAGCAATTTCATTACTATCCATATCCATATCCATATCATTATCATAGCCATTTACATGACTGCCAATAGAGAATCTCTCAGATCCATTATCTGTTTTTAACTTCTCTTGTAAAGCCGAATGTGTGCCAGAAATTGATGGAACACGACTAGAAGATGATAGTTTGGGTAACTTATCACCAATTTCTGTTGGTTGCTCAATACTATCAAGAATTGGATCATATTGGATATCTGGAGCGGATATTCCTTGTGAAATAAGAAACTGTGATTTAAAAGGCTTTGATGGCTCCCAATCATAACTAGAAAATTTTGAATTAGACTTCCAAGATGATGAACTCAAAAAAGTTGAACCCCTGGGCCAAACCGTACCATGATAACTTGAGTTATAATTGTTGTGATTATGACGCCCAAAGCGGTATTCTTTACCGCCAAATTCTTCCATTTTTGGTGCATAGGAAGCCCAATTGCTTCTATGGCTGTTTGGACCCATGAACATGTTACTTACAGATTTGTTAACACGAGGATTTGTTACAGGATTAGAATTATCTTTCTGTAACCCAGGCTTAGATTCAGAAGAACAAGCTGTGAGAGTTGGTGCAGCAGCAGAAGTTGCCAGATCAGATCTTCCTGTGCCTTCTCTTACACCTGATATGGCAACATGGACTTGTAAAAAATGAAAAGACACACAATTTATGTGATATTCAGACTCTTTTAAGAAAATATGAATTACCTTCATCCTGAGGTTGACTTTTTTGAGGATCGTTTTTTTGGTCAACAACATTTTGGGGTGTGTCTTTTACATGAAGAAACCTACAAGAACTTCCCTTAATGCACCAACCTTTTGCAAAGAAATCACAAACAAGAGCTTGGCGTTTGTTTCCTTCATTGATTTCTTCCATTGCAGGTGACAAACTTCGAGGTCTTATCAAGGGAGCATCAACATCCAATCTGAGAAAACCTAAAAGATGTTAGTATCTGATTCTACACTAAAGCCACTAAAAAGTCAACATATTTGTTAACAGATGCTCAGATTTTTCATGTGCAAAACGTGGGTGCACCTGGGTTCCTTTTGATGTGCATCACTCACATCCTTTATGTTCATCTGTGTAGTTTGTTCCTCAGAATGTGGAACTTTGTCAGATTCATCAACTGAATCTCCAACAGTGACTTGTTTACTGGATTCGTTGATAATATTAGTGGTCTCAGCAGTCATGACTCCACCACCACATTGAGAAGCTTTCTCACCATCAGATATGATTTTTTCTGTCCCTGCAAGGGTCCATAGTGTATCTATTATCAGCAATCAGAATCCAAGTTCACGATCCCCAACAACAGCCCTACTATTCCTAATAATCATGTATTATTAAGAATTTTCCCAATGGCGTGTTAAGCCAAAACATAATAAAACAGCATATCTAAGACATGCATATAAAGAAAATCAATAGTAATAACAGAGTGAATCCCATGACATAAACTGCATCTTACCCTAGGCTCCAACCTAAACAAATCTAACCATCATCCTATAAAGCCTATACTTCAACATCAATGGTTTTTAGTGGTTTAAGACTCTTGAAACATCTCACCCACGCCAATTTAATCATATCATTGAAAGATTCATTGATGTCTCCATACTTGTCTAACTCATATCTCAGATGGCACAAACACATCTCTAAACGTCTTCATGTCTACACATGTTTACACCACCTGCTTTCCTAACATTGTCGAAAGCTGCAATTAACTTAAATCAGCTTTGTCTAAGACCTTGAGATACCAGTAGTTTTACAAGTTGTTTAATCTCATCAACTGAACCAACGCACTAAAAAGCCAAATTTAATTGCATATCATATTAACATCCTGTATGTTCATTAGTAATCTCATCCATATAAAGCAAAAACTTAATTTCTCTATGCACCCTTCCAGTATAAAAATAAATATAAAATGTGTCTGTCCCATCAATACGCCACTGCTCATACATTAGATTCATTCACATAGAGGGTACAGGGTTTCTAGTTTACCCAACCCATAAGTCGAGCTTTGTTGTCATTGGACGCTCCAAGAAAAGACAGATTTGAAAGTACTTGAGCAAATGAGAATAAACAACCTTCAATTATCAATTTCATTGCGCTCAACATGGCCTGGTGAACTTACAAGATTACAAATTTACAATTAGCAGGAATGAAGGCAACCAAGTCCAGGTTCAGACTACTTAAGGTGAGCATACATCAATACAGCCTACTCAAATTAACAAATTTAAGTTGGCCATAATAGCATGAAAGCTCCGGAAGTCCTTCATGTTGGCCAAAGGAGTTGAACTTCGAGTTTTTGATCCACCCAGATAATGAGGAAGTAATAGTTCTTGTTGCTATTAAAGCCTAGCATGCCTTCTCATCCAACAGTTTCCTCAATCAATTATAACTTGAGAATACTTCAACAATATGCTTCAACTTCACCTCCATCACTTAAATTCTTTTGGAACTTGATGACCAAATTATGCAGGTTCACCAACCTGATCCCAATGGAAGTAATATACGCTTAAGCCTTAATGTGTCTTTTTTCCATACACAAGACAATTGTGCTTTGTTAATTAGGCACTTTACAAGTAAAATGAGCAGCATAGATGTTACTTTCCATTTTCCAATGACTTCACAAAGCAAATTGTCAATACACATGGTGTCTAGTGAAGTTTGCAATTGAGGAACCCAAGGAAACAATGATTCAATGCATAACTTTTGCACCCTTAGGACATGGATTGAATTCACAACATTTGAGGGATCCTGACATTTGAATCAACTATATAACACCCAGTACACCTTTTTCGGTCACGCATAAACCCATATTGAAGATACAAGAAAATTTCTGGTTCATTCAATATTTTTACTCCATCCAATGGTATCCTAGTAAACGTTGCTCTTAATTTGCCAAAGTTTAGTTATTTTCAACATGGAAAAATTCATTCACCAATGGGATCAACCAATATGGTGCTCTGGAAGCAAAGATACTATAGGTAATAAGAGTCACAAGTCGCCAATGGCTCGTCTGTCATCTAGGAGAAAAGCAAGCAGACAAAACAAGAGAAAAAAGGGCAATAACTATAAAACACACACATATATATACATATATATACACACATAAAGATCTATACATACATGTGTGTATAAAGGCACAAAAATGAGAAGAAAAAAAAGAGAGAACATAGTATTGTTCCACAAAAATATAATAAAAGCCAAATAAGTATAGTAATTAAATCATAAAATTACAACCAAAAGTTTAAAAATAATTTTAAAAAATTAGCAAGATTCACTATTCATCATACTATCCAAATGGTTAAAACTTTAGAAAAATATATTAAATCTCAAACTCCTTGCCAAAAGCACCTAGCTACATGCCTCGGTGCGCCGTCGAAAGCTTCTCGCTTGCATCTACATGTGGCTCGCTTAGGCGCCCCATGCACTTTTTACAACTATGAATGTTGTACTGGCATTAACTAATATTATACTTTATTATTATGGTTCATTAGTATATGGCCCGTAGGCTAAAGTTAGTTTCCATAAGGTTCATGAAATCTTTCTTGTATATACATAGAGGGTTCTCCTCTATCGTATTTGATTCAGTTTATTCAATCCAACTTATTTTACATGGTATCATAGCCTTAGCGAGACTCTAGATACGATGAAAAACCTAATTGGCAGTCACCGGCCTAGGCTTCCACACTGTCTCTATCCTTCATGTTATATGTCCCTATTGTCCCCGTTCTAGATGCATTTCTACTCCAAAATCATAATTTTCAGTTTATAGCTTATTTTACTATTAGATCTCCCTCAAAGCCACCGTCCACAATTTGGGTCCTTCAATGAAATTTTTTTAAAACAATTGAATCTCACCACCAACATTTGTGTCCATAAACCCCCAACTAAGGCATCATGAAAGATTTCCACCAAACCACCGTTGTACGTGCCCCTCTTTCTTCCGCTCATGACACCTATGCACTAACAAGGGAGAGCACATGACATGTGTGCTTATTGTATGATATCAACTGGGTTGCTATCGTGCTGATCTGATTCGTTATCCACCAGCGAAATTTCATCTTTCGATGCCAAAATCTTGCTACATACCACGTTTGACGCTATCATTTGTTCAAGAATCATCGCTTTTGTTTATGTTCTATATTATTGCCGCTCATGTTCTAGATTTTGAACCTAACCATTGTTCGAGTTGCTTCTACCATTGTTTAAGAAACTCATCATTGTTTTCTGTTGTGGTTAGTCACCACCACAACCGCTAATCGAGCTTAACAAACCATGTTTATGTCTAGTTTTTAGCTTTTAGTCTTATTCTAGATTCTTGTCCTGTCCCAAAATCCTGCTTGTGTTCTTGTTCCAATTTCAAATTCTACCTCAATTCATATTCAAGATTGTGGTCCTTTCCAGCCAATTTCCAACCCGTTCCTATCCAATTTCCAATCCTAGATGATCAAGTTTCTAGATTTTATTTGTAGCAAGTTAGGGCATGATTATCATCTACGCTCCAACTTAAGGATGGGTGATAAATATAGTTATTTGTATTTTATTATTATGCTTTATTGGTATATGATCCATAGGCCTAAGTTAGGTTTCTATGGGGTTTCTAGTTTCTTTCTTGTATTGAATATTTCCCCTCCACCGTGTTTGATTCGGTTACAATTAGTTAATTCAAACCAACTTACTTTAAAACTTGTACGGATACTATTACTACATTTGGTAAGATTAACCATGGTACATAGGTTAAGTAAATTTTTTTGGTAACTTAATTTATACAGAGATATGACCTAAGCTCTTAATGATGTCAGTTTTCTATAAGCTCATTTCGATAAATTGATTAGCTTTTAGAATTAAAAGTTCATTATATAGATGCCAACTAATGATATATTTAAATAAAGCTTAGTTGGATGTTCTCATTCATCACTTTCTATCCTCGTCTATTTTAACTTTTAGCTTCCCGTTGAAACCTTATAAATATGTATGCCTCATTTAATATCATGATAAAGTAACGTTCCGTTGGTCGCTTCAACTGCTTCTACATTAGAAACAACCATGTATAATAGGGGTTGTTTTAGTCGGTGTTGGAATGACGGAATGTTGCGACCGGCGGTGATGGAACAACGAAAGGGGAATGGATTGTTCTATCTTTAGGGTTAGACTATTTAAGTTTTTGAATTTTTACAATTAACCCCCTCAATATTCACCAAATTACAAGTTATCCCCCAAACTTGCAAATTATTTCATAAAAAAGTATAAATTTATATATTAATTTGCAAAATTATACACAAAAGTCTTATCGGATTAGTCCCAATTAATCCCTAGTCCCCACTCACCGCCCGACTAACGCCTAGCGATTTTTACAACACTGGTTTTAGTTAAGACAAATAAATGATCATAAAGCTAGACCCAATTGAGTCATCACTTTAAAAGAAAAAGTATAATCACATTTACTGAACATTGTTTGTTTCTTCTTTCTTTTATTTCATCCCCTTTTTTTACTGGAAAATTAAACAAGTTAGGTTCATGGTTACGAGTTTGGTTTCTACCAATAAACTAGCATGCACAGAATTTATATCCTTTTATTAATATTTTACTTTGTTGAAAAAACTATTCAAAAATCCCAGTTATCTAATTTCTTTACTTTGTCTAATTGAAATTGCAATTATACATTTACAATACTCAAATTGGAAATTTGATGCTACATAATGCATTGTGTTTTCCTTTTGTGTCATTCATGCCAACATTTCATATTTCTCAAATGACGGTGAAATCAACATTATATATCCGTCCAACAAAAGTTAGGGTAAGAACAAATGATGGTCTGTTAGGTACTCTTACAGATAGATTAGAGCCTTTCCATCATTTTTGAATGCTTCACTTAAACCACGTACAAGTTTTAGCCTTTCCTTAATAAACCGACCAAACAAACTAACAATCCCTACATATTACTTCTTTTGGATTGTTCTATAATCTATACAATACATTCCAAGGATTATGACTAATAAAAAGGATGCATGAGAGACGTATATAAAGGATGCATGAGAAACCTACATATCTAGGGCCACTTTGCTTCATTCGAGGTCATACGGGTTTGTAACCTTCACCACTAAGAGGATTCGAAAGTATTATTTTTCACTCTTTTGGGAGCATATATATAAGCATGTATAACTAATTTCATCTGACACCACAACAATCAAACATAATATAAGCTAATTGAACATAAACATAGCAAGAATATCTCATCACAACAATCAAACATAATATAAGCTAATTGAACATAAACATAGCAAGAATATCTTCAAAACATACGATTATAGCAAATGTCCAAAAAAGAAAAGAGCTATACTTGATATTCTTAACGGCAAATCTAGTACATCGAAATTATGTTATGTGTTATGGAACCAAATCAACAGCATTTTCTTTTTAGTAAAACATTAAAAGCTTTAAAACTTGTTAGTTGTTACAGAATTGGCATGATCACGCATATTTCTGTAAGATCTTATAATTTGCAGCATTTTCAGATTGAAAGATGACTGCTTAACTTTCTAATATATAGTGTAGCTCCCTTGTTAAAACAAATGGTTCTGTAACAAACTTATACCTACACATGCACTGATTCACAAACAAATGAACATGAATGAGCATTCATGCATTGTCAATCGGCATGTCATAAAACCCTAGAATCCCATAATCAGGGTAAAACAGAGATCATCGCATAAACATGACACACAGCAACAGACATTGTTCACAAATAGACGTAGCATACAATACCATAGCTCGAAAGGATAATTTATCAAGCAGATAACATAAACAGAGAAAATACGCACCTTTTACCTCGTCTAGGTCTTCGATTGGACGCGATGCATCTTCTTCGCTCCCCTTATCCTGTTGTTCTTCTGGTTGTTGTTGTTGTTCTACTGCTTCTTCTTCTTCCTCTGCTTCTTCTTCATCTTCAACTTCTTCAAATTCTTCTTCTTCTTCTTCTTCTTCTTCTTCTTCTTCTTCTTCTTCTTCTTCGTCGTCGTCGTCGTCGGAGACTTCTTCCTCGACTTCTATCTCTTCTTCTATTTCTACTTCTTCGTACTCGTATTCATCGGAGTCCGATGCGGGTGGTGATCGATCGGTGGTCGGAGGAGCTGCGGTGGATGTAGGCATTTGTGAGGTTGAAAGAGTTGTGGTGGCAGAAACCCTCTGCTGTGGTTGAGGCTTGAAAAGGGTTTGATTGAAAGCCAATGAGGCTGGTGAAATTATATATGGATTCCCCAAATCAATTTGTTTTTACAGGAAAGCATTCACATATTTTTATAATTTTATTTGTGTAATTCTTAATCATATATTATATAAAACTAATGTTTTCTTTCGCGCTACGCACACGTAAGTTTGGTTATTTTCTTCTGTTTTACGCGATCGTTACTTTCTTCATTATCAGGTCAGCTCACTGAAAACCACAAAAACATATACCGATAATGGTTTGATAATACCGAATACTAATACCAATGTTTGACGTCAAAAACACACAAAAATAAGTTTTATGGCCAAAGAGTAATATTATAAAATTTTGTTGTACCACCTCAATTGCTTTCATCGTTATAAAAACCTCAATAATAGCTTGGGCAAAAAAACAAAAGAATAATCCAAATTAGCATTTGGGTTTTAATATCAATTTTTACAAAAATGTGGCCAATATATAAAAAAACAAACATACTTCATGTGGCCAACATATTAAAAAACAAATTTCGATGTAGTAGTAAAGTTGTTTTTTAGTATATATTATAATATGAGTTAAAAAGACATAAAATATTATTGTTTGTGTGCATATTTGGTAATATATTATTTATTTTTTGATAATTTTTAGTGATTGTGAATGTATGAGAGAAAAAGTAATGATAAATATATAAAAAATATTATTTAATTAAAATAAGATACAAAATGTAATGATAAATACATAAAAGTATTATTTAAATTAATACGAAAAAGATAAATATTGGTTTTTAGTGTAATTGTAAATATGAGGATAAGGAATAGGATGTTATTGCTCCCGTTGTAATTAAAGAATTTGAAATTGATAAAAAGATGTTATCAAATTAATGCAATAGAACATTTTGACGTGTGACAACTGACCATAAAAACGTTTCATGTTATAATTAAATGTTGTTAGTGGAGTTTAATAGGGTAGTTGGTTTAGAATGGAAACGGGATGGGTTTATGGCTAGTGTTAGGTATAATTAAATATGAGCTCTATCATAATGTTGTTTTTTGATATTTGATCTCGTATTTTCTTTTCAAGTCTTTGATTACTATTTAGTTTGTGGGATCAAGGGTCCCCGTCTATCTTAGACTAGAGTTGCACAAACCGGGTTTTGGGCCGGACCCGAAACCGGGTTCAAACTGGGTTCGGTCCGGTCGGGTTTTTCAGTACCCGGGTACGAACCCAGGTCGAGTTGGAGGGGGCTAAAACCCTACCCGGTTATGCTTGGGTCAGGTCCCAAAACCATGTACAACCGGGTTTTTTAATTTTTTTAAATTATTATTATTATTATTATTATTATTATTATTATTATTATTATT
>BJCM01166399.1:0-10005 GCA_018326385.1 Flaveria bidentis | reverse complement strand
TTATAGGTTTGTAGTTTTCATTCGTATGACTAAACCATTAGCATGGTTCAGTCGTGCGACTGAATCATGCGATTGAGTCATATGCACGACTGAAGGTTCAGTCGTGCGACTGAGTCAATCTTATTTCTCAATCATACGACTGATCCAGTCTCCTGGTTCAGTCGTGCGACTGGTCCATAAGCATGATGTATTCATGCGTATGGTCCATAAGTATGGTCCATTAGCATGAACACTCACCCGACTAGGTTAAACACATTTCTCAATCATTATTGACTAAGAACTATGTACCATAACTTCAAACCTATATAATTAGTTCATACATATGAATTATACTTAACATAATAATAATATGAAATAAATAAACATCAATCACATATTATATTTCATTGAATCAATTCATTACATATGTGTAAGACATGAAAGACTTTTACATTAAAGCTCATAAACTAGGAACAACATGTATCTACAACTTTCTTACAATGTTCTTGTTCTCAAGAGTTACTCCAACATCCATTAGAGCATCCACAATCTTAACATACCTGAAGTACTGTTGAGTCATGGTTTCACATATCTTAAAGGTGAAGTTCTCAAACTCATTAGATCCCTCATACATAAGCTTTAGTGCATCCCATAGTTGTTTAGCAGTTTTGCACTTCTAGAAACCTCTGTAAATAGAGTTTGGAAGAGCATTTTGGAGAGCGGTTATGGCTTTCTGATCTACATCAATCTTCTCCTAGTATTCTTCTGATTAGTCATCCACTTCCTTTGGTATCATGCCACCACTAGTAGCAGCTGAAGAGGTGCATGGTACATGAGGCCCTAAGACAACATATTCCCACACCCTGTTGTCTTGAGACTTGATGAAGCCTTCAATTCTTTGGCACCAAGTATCAAAGTCATCAGTAGTGATCAGTGGAGACTTTTCCATAGTACAGGTTTCTATATTAGCCTTTGTGAGAGCTGCTATTTGAGTTGTTAAGAGTTTTATGAAACTGAAGGGATTTAAGGTGGTGAGATCTTACAATCAAGAGCCTAAAATGCTCTAATACTAATTTTAGGACCACCGAAGGGGGTCAACATAATCAATTTTACAATAAGGAGAGACGTAGAATACTTAACAGATCAAATAGAGAATTGGGTTTAAGTTGATGACACTATGAACACGAGTAAATATAAGACAAAACAAGAACAAGAAGAAGATAAGATTGGTTTTCAGGAATGCTCTATATTACTCTTAAGTTCTATTACAAGTGTTACCGAGCATACAAATAAATACAAGTACTTGAGACACTTTATACTATATCCTACAACCACTTATACTTTGAAAGCCAGCTGAAACACTAATCTAGACAATGTAATCAATGTACATTCAAAAAGCAGATTGGCTTTTGACTTGTGACTATGACATGTTATAGCACACATCCTAATATATTACAAAAAGGATAAAAATGTACAAAGTAGAAAGTTACAGACTAATGAGCTTAATCTGCAGTTGAAAAAAGTATGGACCTTTTCACCAACTTATCTAAGTTGGTGAGTCTTTAGAGTGGCGGTGAAAAGTTGTTAAGCTTTTGTCAAAAGGTGATCAGAGAAAACATGTCTTCTCTTTCTTCGAAAGAAATCAGTCTTTGGATTTGGAAGACTTTGTCTCTGAAGCTTCGGAAGACATCTCTTTAGCTTCAGAAGATTTGGTCATTGACTTCGGAAGATTTTACACTTAACATATTTTCTCTGAGTCGTGTAAAACTTTTGAAGTAACTTTACTCTATACTTCATCATGCATGCATGCCGAGAGCTCTTGGTTGCTTTGGTTGCATCAGCCTTTAAGTATAAACCTTATAGAGATTATGATGAAGATGGCATGTTGAATTAGATGGAGTTTTATGTTCTTATGTTCATTTTAAGTTAGAATCTTATGGATCCATAAGAGTTTTTATTAAAAGAGGCTCTTTAACACAAATAAAAATAATACCACTAACAATCTACATTGTATTAAGACTAATAATAATAATCTATAGTTTTTTAAATTGAATATATATTTTGTTAGATATTTTAGTTTTATTACGTTGACTAATGATAAATATGATCATAATATCCATCAAACAAGCCAGGAGGTGTGGGGTATACACTTGTTTGAGTTTATTATGATTTTTGATATCGAAAACATCCTTAGGAGCAAAGCCCTTTACTAATGGGGGTTCCGATGGGGTAACGCCCCCTGGCAGGGGTAGCACCCTTAGTAGCTGGGTCCAAGGGACGGCAAGCCCTAGCTAGGGCCAAGCTGCGAGGTCAGGCTTTAAATTTTTTATTTTGATAAAATGACTTCATTCAAAATGCATTTAAAACTATTTTTCTAGTATTTCACATGTGAAAATCGAATGAAAAAAGGTGCAATTTTAATCATTTATAAATTGGAAATAATGAATGCCAAATGGCAGTTTTCACCCCTCTTTAAAAGAGGTATAGACTTCATATTCATTGGATATGCTCAACATTCTAAGGCGTATAGATTTATGTGTTAGAATCTAATGACTATGTGTTTGTAAACTCGGTTGTATAATTAAGAGACGCAATATGAAGAAGATTTACCTTTATGGCTAGACAAAAGGACATGACTCCTATTTTGAAAGTTTCTCAAATTGATTACAAATTGGGTAGCAACTCAGTTAATACAAAAGACGTACCTTGCACTAGTACAGAGCCTAAGAAAAGTACAAGAGAAAGAAAAGCTAGGTGTTTTGGTGATGATTTTTAACTTTATATAGGTGAAGGATCAAAGAATGAGACTAGATTTCAGTATTAGTATTGTTTTAATATTGAGGAGGATCAAAGACATATAGTGAAGTTATGGCTTCTAAAGATGTTGCATTTTGGAAAAAAAGCAATCCATATAATATGGATTCTATTATGAAAAATAATACTAGAAGTTGGCTGATTTACCTCCTTGATGTAAACTATTAAGGTGTAAATTGATCTTTAAAAAGAAAATGAACGTGGATTGATGTATAGATAAGTTTAAAGTTAGATTGGTTATCCAAGGCCTTAGACAGAAAAAATGTATTGATTTCTTTGATACTTATGCTCCTGTTGCTAGGATTTATACTATTGGATTGTTATTAGCACTTGTAGCTATACATAATCTTGAGATTCACCAAATGGAGGTAAAAACTGCATTTTTAAACTGTGAATTGGATGAGAAGATTTACATGAAACAACCTAAAGGCTTTGTTATGCCTAGTAATGTGAATAAAGTTTGTAAGTTGATAAAAATTTTATATGGTCTGAAACAAGCACCAAAATAATGACATCAAAGTTTGATGATATTGTGTTGTCTAATGGTTTTATGCTAAATCAAGACAAGAGTGTGTCTAGCAAGTTTGATAGTTCTAGTAAAGGAGTTATTATATGCTTATATGTAGATGACATGTTAAAATTTGTTACTAACCAAAGTCAAGTTGATAAAACAAAGTAATTCTTATGTCTAAGTTTGCTATACAGGATGTAGGGGACGCTAAAGTGATACTTGGTAAAAATCAAGCGCGGGAATAATGGTATTTTAATTTCTCAATCTTATAATATTAAGAAGATTTTGAAGAAATCTAACTTCAAAGATTGTTCTCCTGTAAACATTGCTATAGATTCTAATCTTAAGCTTCTGCCTAATAAATGTATTAAAGTAACTTAACTTAAATACTCAAAAGCTATTGGAAGTCTAATGTATCCCATGATTAGCACTAGGCTTGATATATCCTATTTTATAGGAAAGCTAAGTAGATTCACTAGTAATCCTAGTTGACATCACTAACAAGCTATTAATCAAGTGTTTAAGTATTTGAAAGGAACCATTAACTATGGTTTAACTTATTCTAAATTTCCTTTTGCTATTGAAGGTTATTCTAATGCAAGTTGGATTACCAATATGGATGTGATTCTTCCATAAGTGGATGGATATTCTTACTTAGGGAGGTGTCATCTCTTGGGCATCAAAGATGCAAACTCACATTACTAACTCAACAATAGAATTTGAGTTTGTCGCATTGACAACAACTGGTATAGAAGTTGAGTGGCTAAGAAATTTGATTTTTAAAACTCTATTATGGCCTAAACCAATATCACCTATATCTATCAAATGTTACAGTGAAGCAACTTTGGCTATGGCATATAGTCAAGTGTAAAATGGCAAGTCTAGATACTTAGGTGTTAGACATAACATGATTTGCGAGTACATCATGCATGGTGTGATATCAATGGAGTTTATGAGAACTAAACATAATTTAGCCAATCATCTAACCAAATGTTAAAATAGAGATATTGTGCACAAGTCAACTGTGGGGATGGGATTGAAGTTCACTTAAAATTTATCATGTTAAGATACCTAATTCCCATCTAGTGATAACACTAGATGTTGAATTTAATATGGAAAGCTTAACATATAATGATTGGAACACATAAGTAGCATCATTCCAAGGTAAGTGTTCAGACCCGGAAGTTGAGGAGGTTGAAGTCTAACTTCTTAATAGTTCTTTTAGAAAATACATATGCAGGTGTAAAAGAAAAATAACTACCTATATTAGCATGAAGTTTACCTACTTCAAGAAACTTAGACTTGACTTTGATATACTTATGAAGGATAAGGACCCATGGCTTGTAAAATATGCCGTCAATTAAGAATATATAAGTACGTAAACTTTTATCAGTATTATCTTCATGTATTCACTATGAATATAAAAGGTCAATCTATAGTGACACCCTAATATGGAATATATGAAATGTGTAATATACTAAGATAAAATTCAATCATCACAATATTTCATTTATATATAAGTTTGTAAATTGTGTGAGTTTATTTTAGTTAATCAAGGATAACAAATTGGGGAGGAATTTTATATATTTTAGTATAATTGGATTAACTAATGACCAATGTGGTCATAATATCCCTCAAACAAGTCGGGAGGTGCGGAGTACATGCTTATTTAAGTTTATTATGATCTTTGATATCGAAAACCTCTTTAGGATCGAATCCCCTAAATTATGAGGGTTTCAAGGGGGCAACGCCCTCTTGATGGGGGTATAGGGGCGGTGCCCCTAGTAATAGGGTCCAAAGATGGCAGCCCTTGGTTGGGGTCGAGCTGCAAGGTTAGTTTGAAAATTCTTATTTTGATAAAAATGGCTTTATTTAAAAAATGTATTTAAGATTGTTTTTCCATAATTTAACATGTAAAATTCGAGTAGAAAAAAGACACAGTTTTAATCTTTTTTGAATTGGAAATAATAACTGCGAAATGATATTTTTCACCACTCCCTCAAATTGAATTTTCCTCAAGAATTTTGGCCTCTCTCAAATTTCATTGTGGTTCACAAAACACATACAAAATTTGATCTTGATCATTATTTTAATTATATTGCATTGAGATATTTGAAGGATAACTATCAAATAATTTTGATTTAAAAATGATCATACAATTATTAGATTATCCATTTGATTTCAAGTTTTCTACGTATGTTTCGCTACAAGAAATCTTTGCAAGTTATTAAATTTGTACATTTAGGCACTTTGAGTTACGTTACTTTTTATATATTTTAACATTGTATCATTTAAATCTATAACTGTACGCAATAATCTATTTTTACAAACGACTTACCTGAGCATCCACCAAACCTACTCTTAATTTATATCATTCATTCAAAATGAAACTTGAACCTTCACAAACTTGACAAAGACTCCGTTTAAACACTTTGATATACCATAAGGTTATATGATGTTTGCTAATAACCTTTATTTTTGTACTGAAAGTTTCAAGCTTAATTTGGAATTTTTCACAATATTCTATAACATATATATTTAGCAATTAATAGTCAAATAACGAAACGCCAGCTCTAGTGGACCCTTTGATGACAAAATCTGGTTATTCCATTTTTTATCCAACAATTAGGATGCTCAATTTGAACAAAAGATATGCAAAACTTTAATCACTTCTCTCATAAATTTATATTCCAAATAGAAAATCTCATAATTTCCCTACATTCAAAACATTCCATACACGTAACACACATTATCGTCCATATTTATCCTTGTACTCCTTCCATAGTTGATCTACGGGTTTCCCCATCAATTCTTCAAAATACTTGACATCATAATTATACCTCATTTTCTTGTTAAGCTTTGCGACGAACCCAGGGTTGATTCCGTCGCAATATTCAAGAAAACGGGCGGTGAAATCATACCCTTGATCCCACCGATCCCCTTGTCCAGGCTTCGCAAACCCTGGTTGCGCGTAATTTGCCTTTAACTTTGTATAATCCGCGATACCTTCGACCAACATCAATGGTGCATGACCCTCACCATCCCATTGAAAAACATGGGTCATTTCATGGTAAAATAGGGATGTGAATTGCCATATCAAGTCCCCTTCGTATCCTTTTAAGTAAATGGAGCTAACATTAATATTGTTATTGCCCCATTCGATCGCTTCAGCTCCATCGAACTCTACAATGTAAACATTCACTGAATCTACAAGTTTTCGATCAGATGCAGTGTATTGTTGGAAGATGGTGGACCATATGAACTGATTAATGGTACCCATTATCTTCTTTGTGTACGGGATTCCGACTTCATTGGTGAAACGAATGCCACCCAGGGTGTTGGCCGCAAGGTTTGTCACCTGGTATTTCATAGATGAGATTCGAGAGATCGATAATGTGAAGGTTAAGAGGGTATATATGATAAAGGTTTTGGGAGCCATGGGTTAATTAAGTTGTGTTTTACTGACTTGATGGTGCATGCATGTGTTATATAGACACTATGAATGTAACTGAATATGATAATGTAAATTCTAGCTAGTGCATTTATATCATTAATGATCTTTACTTCAAAAGGGGATGTGATGGTTTCCTGAATATAGAATTTGCTTATAGTTTTCTATATATCGAAACTATGTCATTAAGAAATCATAACCCGCTTTTCAAAAGTATATATAAACAAATCACAAGCCTAGTTACTAAAACTGCGAAAGTATATTATGGAAGTAACAACATTATATTGGAAAGTACCACCACAAGCATCTCGTTCGCTATAATGGAATGCATATAATACTAACAGATAAATATATAATATATGAAGCTTTAAATTAATTTAAATAATAAAGCAAATAACGTAAAGTACTTTCAAAGAAAACATTAGATTCTAATGAGTTAACCTACGATGTGTTAGATGATAATAAATCATATTGGTAATCTAACCAATGAAACTTTTTAGTGTCACTTAGCTATCAATAATAATTACATTTGTATAGTTATCATAAATTTACATTCAAATTTTATTGTCAACGTGACCAACGGGTGGCAAATGTACATCCAATTGCTTAAACGAACAAATATCATTTTTTTTATGCTGTCTCGGGGTCCTCTTTTGAGACATTTACTGTAAATTTCGCTATCAAGGAACATATATTATCTGGTTTCTCTCAATCATCCTTATGATAGAATTAGAGCAAAAATCAACTTTACATTTTCTTGTTTTTGCTCACAGTCGTCCTAAGTCATAGTTTAAAATTTTAAAATATATTTTAAAAATATCCAATTAAAACAAATAACGATATATATAGTTAATTTTGTTCATAACATATAATATAATATCCTATCCTCTAACATAATATAACATAACACACACAAACATATATTGGAATTTTAAAATACAAAATTTAATTTTACTATATAAAGTGTAAAATGAGAGGTGAAATTATTACGCAAAAAAAATTATTCAACTTTTTTTATGTGATAATCGCGCCGTAATATAATCACACATATTATAATCATTCTTGAGTGATAACATACTATTATTGATTATCTAAGTTACACTATTTTTTAAACGTATTAAACTTTTTAATACTAAATTATTTAAAATATTACATCATAAATCGATCATTGTTTTCCTTCAATTTGATTATAGTTTTTATACACTTTTTTAAAAATTTACTTAAGAAAAGTGTCTATGCATTTGCTTATAACTTACGTAATTATTATTTTGTGTAATTATAAACATAACTTGTATATTGTCATAAAACTTGAGTAATTTTATATAATTAACTAATTATTATTACGTGTAACCATAAATATAATTTGTATAATTATAAACATAACTTAATATCGCACTCCAGCTAAAACGAAAACATTGAGGCGTGATAAAATTGAATCACTACACAAGGATAAAATGGACTAAAGAAAATTACTTATTAAAATGGAGTAGTTGATTACATCTAATTCTAATACAAATAAACCTACAAGTAAATAAGCATTCATTTTATTTAAAGTCTAACTAGATCCAACTAAAGCTTATCCTTAAAACCTAGCGTGAGCAAAACAACAAACTTAGTTTCTTTTACCTTAAAACATGCTAAAATATATCAACTAAAAAGATGGTGAGAACATAAGTTTATAAGTCTACATATAATAGATAACAATGTATAAACAAACAAACAATTTTCCAAATACAAATAAATAAAGTATTACACATGAGTCCACAACCAACCCTAGTGATTAAATGCCCTTCCGTCTAACCTCCTGACAAAAGAGGTCCAACTAATAGTATATTTGCCTAGTATCTAGTTTCCGCACATTCAGCTTCTTTCAAGTGGAAAAGAATACGTTGACACAAAGAACGCTCGGGATTGATTGGCATGCATCAACCCGAGTACCGAATAGGCTTGTAAGACCAATAGATCTATCAATGTATTCCAGTGGCTTTCTCGAAGTTAATGATTATATAGATTTTAGAAAATAGAAGGACTTTGTAGTAAAAAGTGTCATAGAAATATAACAACATATATAATTAGTTTAGTTTCACTAATATAATAAGGTTATCATTGATTTTTCAAAAGACTAGTTTTGAAATTAGAATTTGAATTTCTAGTTTAGTATCGAGAGCATATTTTAACCCCAAAATAAAAAAGAAAAATAGGCTATGAACTCACCTTGTAAAGTAGGTGGGTTGATCTTACAACTTGTAAGAACTTGAAGTGAGGATAGCCCTAAGTAAGTTTATTTAGTTAGTTTAATGTATTTATAAATAGTTTAGTGGTTGTTATTGTAAAGGTTCAAGATTCGTTGTCATATACTAGATATATATAATCCTAGAGTAGCACATCTGATAAAAGGATTCTCATGAAACAGTTGGTTGATTTTCATTACTTAAGTACCCTATTTTTTTTTATTCAGATGCTTTTTCTTGCCATATAACTACATACAAGGTAAAGAGATTCTAGATATATACTTGACCATGTCAAAGGTGTGTTTCATATGCTTATAAATTATACGAAACAAGTGTAAATATAAGTTTAGCAAGAATGGGAATAAAAAGTTGTATAGCATAGGGTTACAATTGAAAATACGAAGAATTTTACAAGAAACATTATTCAAGTTGATAGATAATCATAAGAATCATTAAGTTTGGATTTTTATTGTTTAAAACATGATTATATTACTTATTTTATAATAAACATTGTTGCTTTACATCATATTCATGAAAATACTAGAATGTTGCAAAATTTAAGGTTTTGATAGCTTTGGATAAATTCATCCACTAAACTTGTGCAAGCTGTTTGAGGGGTCAAATTAAAGTTAAAAGATGTTATTTATATGGTTAAAAAAATTAGAATTAGATTTTAATTTTGAAAAAAACGAATCTTTTATGACAAAGATATGGTTGTCTGAAATTGGTACTATGAATTTGTCAAAATCCAAAAATTTAAGTTTGATGTGTTTAAGCTAAGTTTTGATGATTTTATATATATTTGATGTTTTGATCTATCTTAGACCTATGATTACTATAAAAATATTATTTAATCATAGATCCAAGCTAGTTATAATTTAATTTTGATAGAACAAAATTGGAGACACTAGTACAAAAAAGGCAAAAGGGGCGGGTAAATTGGCCATAAGGGGTGGTTTTTAGCCCGCATTATGATATATTTTCATATGGGGCGGTTTTCATAAGGGGCGGTTTTTGAA
>BJCM01166396.1:0-10764 GCA_018326385.1 Flaveria bidentis | reverse complement strand
TATATATATATATGTGGGAGGGATCAAATGATAACTAGTTTTTTTGTGAGAACTCTAGGAACCAATCTCAACCACTAGTTCTCAATGATAAAATTGTAATTAACAAAAATATATTTAAAAAATTTATAAATAAAAAATAACATAAAAATAAAAAAAATAAAAACACAAAAATGTTCCCCAACTTTCCCTCTTTCATAAAAAAATTTATAAAAAATAAAAAAATTCTCTTTTTTTTAACGAAATTCGTTTTACATATGTGTAATATCGGATTTACACATGTGTAAATCCAGTACTACACATGTGTATAACTAGATTTACACATATGTAAACAACGGATGTACGATTTTTTTTAGAAAAATATATCAATATGATAGGCGTTGGAAAGATAAAAAAATACTGAATTTTATGGTGACATTTTTTTGAAAAAATGATGTAGTGAAAAAAGTTACGAACGTTTAAAAAAAGGAGGAAAATATCATGTGATTTGCATGTGATAAAAAATAAGTGGCTGAGATTGGTTCATAAAGTGGTTCTCATTTAAACCCTCCCACATATATATATATATATGATTATGTATATGAAGATACTATGAATACACATACAAAGACAACGTATCTCGAGGTCATCTTTATATAAAGGATTTTTTCAAGATGTCATGAAATCTTCTAACAATGGAGAAAAAAGAAATCTTGATCTCACTATACTCTATTTTTTGTCATAAGTAGCTTCAACGGTGAACCGTAAATTAATCTTTCCAAAGAATACAACAAAGCTCAAGTAGAAAAATGAAGCAAAAAATAAAGCCAATGCCCAAGAATAAAAAAGAACCAAAAATAAAGAAAAGATGAAGAGTAGAAACTTCGTACTCTGTTTTGAATTAAATGACGTGAACCACTAAGCAAAATATTTTCTTTAGTTTAATCGATCAACTAAAATATTTGGGGTCACTACATCTTATTATATGGATATAAGTGGGTCCACTCCCAAGACTAAATGTAACATATATTGATATTTGATATTTTGTTTTAATAAAAGTTATGTAAATGACTGTTTAAAAAAATCCCACGGTCTAAGGACGTTTAAAATGTCTGTTCCGTAAGGACTAGACATTTCTGATGATCGGGAAAACATAAGGCCCGGCGGAAGCCTTGAGCTATGGTGGTTGAAAATGGTGATAACATAGGCTAATGCTAAAAAGCAAGAAAATAAGAGAGTATACGTGAGATAATACATCCATCACTTTGTCTTGTGTTTGTATCATGTGTGAGTCTTTTTCGTACACCCAATTTATGGAAGCCCCACGGATTAATATATAAACATTTGATTCTAATATAGCAAAATAATATTTTATTTTTTATTATAACTTGAGCATGATTTCAGTTAGGCTTGTTTACGAGACCACATGTAATGGTGTTATAGGTTGAGGGGACGTTCCTATCACATTCAAACACCACATGCCTAGGCGTGGTAGGGGGCGTGATCGAGTTAGACATGACCACAGTCATGAGCGTGATGCAAGAGTTTTGATTTATTTTTCGAGTTATTTATTTATTTATAAGCCTACTTCTCCTGGAAGAAAAGAGTTTAAATACGTGTCTTCTTTGGAGTCCTGATTCATGAAATCCAAGTTACTGTGAGACTTTCGCAATTCCCATTATATCTGCATTGGACCATTCCAATATTCAATGGGCTCATATTGTATGGGCTCATTATTACACATTGGGCCATTCACTTGGTCCATATTTGACTTACGTAGTCACTTTAGTTCAGTGAATGCATGTTATATTCTATGCTTATGTTCATTAAAGATTAAACTTAAGCATATGGTTCAAATAAAAACTTTTTTTTGAAAATTTTAAAAATTAATGTGAACTATTAGTTTTTAATGAAAAAATATACATAATGAAAACATAATAAAAAAATATAAATAAAATATAACATAAAAAATTAAAAAGACAAGTTTTTCTCTCGTTTCCATATTTCATAAAAAAATTAAAAAAAAATTTATAAAAAAACTCATTTTTTACGAACGTTGTTTTACATATGTGTAATACCTACATTTCATATGTGTAAAACCGTACATGTGTGAATAAGGGTTGACGATTTTTTTTAAAATGATATCAATATAGTACGCGTTGATAAACTTGTGACTCATATTAGTTTTTATAGTTCTTATAAAAATGTTGTTCTCAAAATGACTAATCCCTGTCAGTGTATATATATTCTGTATCTAGTTGCAATATTGAAAGTTAGCCTTTTTATACTTTGATTTTATTTTATTTTTTTCTCCTTTTTTTCCCATAGCAATTATGATGTGATTTTGAATCGACACAATATTGTGGACCAAAATCATCTTCAGTACATGAACAGACAAAAATGTTAGTTAAACATATACACTTCCAATATTTGATACTTCAATTTTCTTGCTACAAAAATGTATATCAATTTAAAAGGTTCAAGTGAAGTTATAGAGCTTTTTTAGGATTAAAATTGAAGGGTTGAACCAATATAAAACATCACAATTTGATTAATAGATAACAGTTATTTCACTAAGCACAGCTTCTAATCTTGGTGTCTTAGTTTTTATTTCTTGCATATGTTATTACTAGTAATTTTGGTTGCATTTGTTTATAAACCGCTGAGCTGTTCGAATGCAGTACATTTTGTTGCGCAGGATTTCACAAGTACTATTCATCTCTCAAAGGGCGGTAACTGTACTAATGGAGATTACAGTTTGACATGGCACTGCGCTTTTATGTATTCTCTTTCGTTAAATAGAACAATACTACGTACGGTGGTTGTTTGATGGCCAAGCAAGAGAGTCCAGTCTCTTGTTTTGGGAAATAAAGCAAGCTACTAGAGATCGAGTTTTATCGCCATTGGTTTGAACAACTTTTATATTTTTTTAGATATACACTGACTTACTAGTTACATTTATAGTCACACAAAAAGAATTCAACTTACAAATTAATCTTGAAATATATGAATTGATTGTATAGAGACAGTTTTATTTTAGTGAACCAAAAGACATGTCATGTTAGTAGCAACTATTACAATAACATAAAATCATACTTAATCGCACTGAGTACTAATGATTTACAAAAGTGAATGCATATATAGCATGCGAAACAACTCATATAGAGTCATAGAGGCCTAGCTCATTTTGTCTTAAACTTGCATGTATAATTAGTAGTTCAATTCAAGTCACAAATATTCTTCATTACTATCATATACATCATACATCACATGAAGAAGAAACAAAATCACATATTTACCCAATAAAACTAGCAAAATCAACAAACCAATGAACCCTTCCCAATCTTGCTAAGAAAACAAGCACATTTCAAAGGTTTATAGTAGGATAACAACAAACTAATGAACAAAGACCATTTGTTCATCAATATTCTAGTACTAGTTCTTGATCATATTGGTTGAAAACTAGAAGTTGAAAGAAGTTTTTCAAAGGTTTCTCTTCACAAATCTCCCTTTCATTCTTGGCCTTTTCTCGGCATTTAGTTTGCGCACTTCGTATCTTATCTTCTTCGAAAACAATCGCGTTCTTCTCTTCTCTCTATACCTTGACACCCTTGCCTCTCTTCCTCCATCACTTCCTCCTATGCGCCCGTATGAAGGATTGTTGTTCTCCGCACATTGCAAACCCTAAAATATCACTTCTTGATAAGCAAATACGCGGTCTTAAACAAATCAATACGAGAAGAAGATCGAGACAGTGATAAATTAATAATATGTAAATATACAGACAGACAAACAGACAAATTAAGAGTGAGAAGTGAGAACCATGAAGTCAGGCCAAGAACCATCAGAGTTGAGTTCGGGTCGGGCTCCGTTTGTCCAAGGACAACCTTGATCAGCCCAAGTATTGATCACATCTTCGTAATTCAGCCTCAAATTTATGCTCAATGGTCTCGCCTTCTCGTTGTTGTGGTCATTCGACACCATCATCATATGCTCGCTCTCGATGCCTGCGATCATCTTCTGGTCTTCCTCTTTAATTACCATGGAGGTTTCATAATCAAAGTCCCAATGATCAACACTTAAGATTGCTTCTACTTCATTTTCTTCTACTTTCACTCTATGTTCATCAAAGCATATTCCTACATAGTTAGAGTTATCTTCATCTTTATAGTTATTAGTCAACCCCAAATCATCAATCCTACAAGATGTATCATCAAACCCTAATAAGCTTTTAACATCAGCAGCAAAATCTATGAGCTCCAAATCATCATTTGGGAGATCAAACCCTTGAAGATCATTCAAATTACATGCATCTTCTTTCTTGTTTTCCCCTATAAAACTCAAGCTCCTATCTATTTCATTAGAAACATTACATAATTGAGCTTCAAAAGGATCATACACCGGAACTCGATAGAAAACCTCTTCTTCTTCTTCTTCATCATCATCGTCATCAAGCAATGATGCTTCTAAAACGCCCATCTCGGGAACCAAAGGAACCACAGAGTTCACCGCGTAGTTCTTTCCTTCTCCCTTGAGAGAATACTTACCACGCTGACGCGGGGTTCGTGCACGACGGGTGAACCCTTGGTGCCAAGTTGGTTCAGGCGAACCATCGCCTGAACCAAACAACTTAGAGGACGTGGTCTCTAGCAAAACCCCCTCATGCCGACCAGCTAACTGGTTAGCTGAGTGCACCGAGGCATCACAATTTTGACAAAGGAAAGCGTCATCGGCAGCGCAATACCATCGAGCCCGCCTGCGCACGCAGCTGTCGCACGGCCTTGCGGTTTTGCCTCCAACCGCATTCGCGGTTTTCTTTGCAGCAATCATGAGAGTTTAACTTTTAACTTTAACTTATATATTATAGGTTATTAATGTGACTTGTTGAGTACTAAAATGTCGAAAGTATAGTGCAAGGGCTTGTTGCATTGGATATATATACACACACCAGAAGAGTGTGGTTATTATAATTAGTGAGTGTTTGTTGGTCCCAAAAAGTCACAAATGGGTTCGAGTGGTCGCGTGTGGGTTCGGTGAGGTTGAGTGATATGGTGATTAGGGTTTTGTGGACCCATGGCTCGGTCTTATCAGGTTGTGATTCGTTAAGTAATTGGGGTGATCTTAGACTTTGGTTTGTGATTGGTGAGGTTTCACTTTCATAGATTCTTTTGGGTCCGTTTGCATGTGGGCTAGGGTGCGCTCGATCTTAAATTGATATTAATCTATTCATTTGCTATGTATTTCAAAACTTGTATCATTCAAATATTAACTGTGAAGATAATAATTTTTATAGCTTCAAGAGTTAAGATTTCTTGATGTTTACACATAGCAAACTTAGATATTGAAATTAGGCAATATTGTTAAGACAATTTACAAGTTGGAGTAAGTTTTCCCGCCTCGATACCTTACTCAGGAAACAATTTACACGTGAAGCTGTTACAAGTGTTCCTATATAACATCAGGTGTGGATGTATCTCTATGAGATAAATTATAGTTCCTTAAAAGTAGTAGATTCATAAAAACAATATTTTAATCTCTAACATGTTTTGATTATTAGGAAATCTGAGTCGTTAAAGAGAATTATCATAAACAAGTCAATGGTCGAGGAGTCCATAGTTGAGTCGTATATGCTCAACAAGTTAATGGTCGAAGAGTCCATAGTTGAGTCGTATATGCTAAATGAGCTTTTGCTCCGGATTTTCCTGCTTTGGTTGAATACAAACTATCAGATAGGACATTTAATGTATAATCTTGTAGATTATTTCATAAAAAGGGTGAAACATAAGATGCTCACAAACAACAACATGCTCAAAATTTCACATGTATGTCTTGTTGAACGATGTAGAGATTCAATCTTTCCTTTGCACATTTGAGATTCACATGTATGTCTTGTTAAATTATATAGCGATTTAATCTTTCCTTTGCACATTGAAGAATGTTTGTCAAACAAATCCACAAATTATTGAGCCAGTTTCATCCTAATTAACCCCATTTGGACCTAGAAGCCTATTTGTGCACACCTAGGAGTGCAAAGAGGCCAAGCGGCTCGTGAGCTACTGTGACCAATCGATAAAAGCCCGAAACAAACCGAGCCTTATCAAACGTGGCTACGAGCCCGAGCCTTAAAAAAGCTCAATAAATTATCAAGGCTAAGCTTCACATTATGAGCTTGAGCCAACTAGTAAGTTTAAACATGCTTTTTATTTATGTATTTTACCTAATATACTAAATATATATATTTTTTCATACAAAAGTTATATATAAAAATATAATACATAATAAAATAATGTGTAAATATGTTATTTAAAAAAACTATAATTAAAAATATATATTTAATAAAATATAAAAATATATAAATAAAATAACTAAATATTTAATGAGCCGAGCTTGAGCTCGAAAAGCTTTTAACGAGCTTAGCTCAAGCTTTGGAAATAAAACTCGAAATGAACCAAGCTTGAGCCTGAACGAACTCATACTCGGCTCGTTTGCACATCTACTTGTGTTTTACCTCGAGACCATAATAACCTAACCACAAATCGTGAGTGGTCCAGCCACATTGATAGCTCATTCCCGGTGATTTTTCTCCACTTGATGCATTGGTGGCCGTGAGACCATGCGACCGCATAGCCTCAAAATGTTACTTCCCATGGACCCACTTTAATACGGGCTTCACAAGTTATTGACGAATATACACACATGATGAAGAAAATAACAACTTACCCCAAAACAATACAACATTTCACAACCCACTAATAGTGCTCATATGTATCTTTGATGTTAATGTTTTTGGCTTCAATAGACCAATAATCGAGATTATGTGGGGAGACTTTTTGTTCATTAAAACAAAAATATTTTAATGCATTTAACCCTAAAAAAATACGGATTATGGTTGAAAGATAGCTAGATACATTAAAAGGTATGTTTTAAAGATTAATGTATAGAGAAAAATATAACAGTAACTAAATAGAAAAGAAAAATAAACAAACAGAGGATTGTATCTCATTTGCTACAATTGAAACCGCCACAAACTGAGAGAACAATAATGAGAATTTAAGGCAATAATAATTTCATGAAGTATGAGAAACGTTTGGTTGGAAGTAATGAAATTGAATGAATAAATTAATATAATTTTCAAGTAAAATATGTTTTAGTGTATAATAAAATATAAAACTCAATAGAATGTTTCACCTGAAATTTCCTTGGTTGCGAGATTTCAAATTCACTCTCTATGTGGAAAGATTTTGAAATCACACAACCAAGTGAATTTGAGGTGAACCATTCCTTTAGATTCTAACATTTTATTACTCACTCAAACATAATTTATTTGAAAATTATATTAGTTTCTCAATTCAATTTAATTTTATTCCTTTCGACCAAACGCCCCTTAACTAAGTTTTATCTTCATATTCTACAGCCACAATTTTCTCCTCATTTGTGTACCTTGTGTCCTAAAGTCTTGTGCCTACAACATTCATTCTCGGCCATTTAAATATTACTAATTACCAACAAAAAACTAAAACTGCATTAATTGTTGTATACTAAGCATTGACGATTTTACATGTTTTTTCTTCTTTCTTTTAATTTTATATTTTAAAATCAATATTTTTACAACTTTACTATTTAACCCCTATAATGTTTTCACTTTTACTTTTACTCTTCTATATTTTTCATCTTTTATAGTTTTTTTCGTTTTACGTTTCGTTATAAATTTTGAGAGTTAATACGTCAAAATGTATGTGTATAGTTCAACATTGTTATGCTTATTTTTTTTCATTTAACAGCTCCGTCGCAACATGCTTGGTCCTAGATCGCCTTAGTTATTGTATTTATTGTTTTCATTTATGTGTGTGGTTCAACGTTTTTACGTTTATTTTTCGTATGATTTTATTTACTTTTTGATGCGAGCTCTTCTGATGTTAGTGGTCATTGATAGTGGTATGACATTGATATTTACTTGACACGTTTTTACGTCTCCCCGCAACACGGGGGCTTAAGCCAGTTGTATATAATTAGTAATATAGCAGGTAACAAAAAATATAGAATTTAGAAAGCTCATTTTTGCGGTGTCTACTTATGAATTGGTAGATACATGTTATGTTTTAACTCTAATGGGTAACTGAATAAACGTTTAGAAAACAGCTTATAAGGAACATGGTCAAATAGTCGAATGGGCCAAACATCCAAACAGGTTAAAAGTCTTGCAACATGCGTTCTTTATAAATCCTCCTAAATCATTTACTTAAAAGAAATTATAATAATAAAAATAACGTTTTATGGACAATCTTTCTAGTCAGCCCAGCCCAATAGCAAAAAGTACATGTTTTGGCCCGATACCCAGCTTGTATATCATATCAATGCTGTCAATATTTCATAGTGATTACTAATGGATACAAAGGCTGTTTTGGATTGTTGATACAATAATAAGTACACACCAATTAATCTTATTAATCGCAAAAAAGTTGTGTAAAAGCTCTTTGTGGACGTTTGGCATCTTTACAAACACAATCATAATCATGATGAAAATAAGCTTCTGGGTTTATTGACCTTAATCGTTTACACAGATTTTTATTTGAAGCATTTTAAATTGCTTTGAGAACATTGTTTTTCAAAATACAGTTACTTGTGCATCATATTTGTATTCTATTTATACATATTGTGTTAACAGAAGTTAATATATCATACTGCATAAAGCTCTACGAAGAATATACAAGTTGACTTGATCCTGAACAATACACAAATTTGTACAAATTAGATTAGTCTTTAACATGACATGTTGATATGCATACAACTATTTAGATAAAAAATTTGCAACAAACAGGATTATAAATTCAAATGTGTGACTGAATCACTGAATTGCATAAAATATATATGAAGTTTGTGAAGCAAACGTATAAAGTTCCAAGAGATGATATGAAGACGCTTTTAAACATACTGTATACTACTTAAATCAGGTGTAGATAGATGGGTCCAATAGTTCCTTATATTATTATAAAAGCTCAACTTCTTGGGCTGATAAAGCGATGGAAAGGCGTCAAAAGGAACCTATTTGAACCGTGTATATTTTTATATTTCGAAAAAAATTACATTCAGTATTTAAAGCCAAACTTTATATTCAACAACTTACAGCCACTGTCTCAATAAGAACTTGAACTTACTGACCTGAGAGTGAAGATTCTCAGTTTTATCCGCAAGAAGTTCTATTTTCCCGCCACGATTCAGAACCTATATATATTTAAACAATTATAATATCAGAATAAAACCAACATATGCACTTGTAATCTTTCATGACCTTATATTATTGGAAGGAGTATATGTATGATAATTAAGCCCACACACCAAAAAAAAGTTACCTTTTCAATGTTCTCCATCATCACACCTTTGACTTCTGAAACCTGGGCCTTGACCTTTGAAAGCTTGGTAATTTCTTCAGGATGGCCCATACCATACTGCATTTGCTCCTTCAGCTTGGGTCTGGTAATAATAATCTTAACAGTAAGCATTTAATAATCTAGAAAGATTATACAAATGTTGTGATTAAATTGAAGAAACAGATCACCTGAATTCTTTGTTCAGAGTTCAGACTATTGTCAAGAGCTGTAGCAGCTTTCCACCACTGTATTTTTTTTGTTGAATTCGTCCTTAATTCGCTCAGGAAAAGCCATTGGGACTTGTCTTTCATCAGATTCAACAGTCACAACACAGTATGCTTAATGATTCAAAAATAACAAATAAAATGAAATTAATTAACATTTAAAGCAACGTTGTTGGTTCATTCTGTTATTGTTATCTTAACGTTTGTCTCCTCTACAACATATATATGATTTGACATTCTGAACACTTGCTACCAGTATAATACAAATCATATATAATTCAATTCTTCTGAACTAAAGATTCTTTTAAGGTTACTATAATTTTACAATTTTGTCATATTTACCAGACCTTATGTAACTAATATAAGTAGTTATTGCCAATGAGCATTGCTAGGGAACTAGGAGAGTAGCAGGTGTGATTACTCCTTTCAATTTCTGTAACTAATAGATACATTAAGCAATCAAAGTTAAAAATAAAAAAGTTCATTGATCAAAGTACAATGATCACAAATTCACAGTATTACATGTTGTAAAGCGTAGATCAGCAGAAGTTTACATTCTACAGTACTAATCTAAACATTAACCGAAGTTTACTCCTTAATATCACAATCAACAAAAACCACATAAAAACCCTAATCACGTCTACAACAGAATCTGTAACGACAATTAAAAGGGATACGTTGAGGAATGCTTACTGCAAGAATGACGGTGCCTCTGGACACAAAACTGTAGATAAAAGACTATTGCGCCATAGTGATGATTAATAACAACGATGTGGATCTACAAAACCCTCAAATCTTCAATTGCAAAACCCTAACCGATTGAATAAATGAAAGAATATGATCATATTATGAAAGAGTATTGGGAAAAAAGGGGGTTTTAGTTTTTGAAATAGTAAGTTGAAGTTTAAACGTTTGTAATGATCATTAACAATTAAATCTTTAATTTCCTAAAAAAACAATGATCAAGATTCAAAACCATAATATAAACAAATCACTAGAACAACTAACTAAGGTGGTGTTTGTTTTTTACTAAATCCTCCTCTCCATCTCTTCATCTGCGCGCACGTAGATGCGGGAAGAGGTTTTGAGTGCGCAGAGTGTTTGTATTTTGAAAAAGACATTTCATTAAAAAACGTCTGCAGGAGGTCTGCATGAAGAAGATGTGGATCTATGTCTTCTGAGATCTTCTAACCTCT